>JAFFST010053517.1:19838-42471 GCA_022414735.1 Noturus placidus
GAGGATGACGCTTAAGAGGGCTATGGGTCGGTAGCTTTTTGGTTGGTCCGCAGGTTTGCCAGGTTTCAGTAGAGCTATTATTTTTGAACGTTTCATTCTGTCAGGTATCCAGCCCGTTGCTAATATATCCGAGTGAAATATATGAAATGAGTTTTATTTTGTTTGCAATATGTGAAGATTTCTACAGTTGTTAAAAAAGAGAGACACTCTTTTCTGAAATGTGTGTAAACAAGTGAGAAAAATCGCTATCCAACATTTCTGAGAGAGAGATAGAGAGTGAGAGAGAGAGAGAGAGAGAAAGAGAGAGAGAGAGAGAGATTTTCACCTCACAGAAAATGGCAAGACTGTAACGTGCTACATTAGTGCTACGTGGCGATTTGTCATTTGCCTGTACAGATTTCATGGTTTATTTACCACAGTGAAATGTTTGTAGGTAAAGCATTTTGCATGAAATAAGTTATCTGATCTGCATTTACACAATGATGATGTCTAAAGGATTTTTTCTTCTGTGCAATTACAAGTGGAAAATGATTGCACCTCGTACACATTATTTGGTTAAAATAACATCTACATAATCCAGTATTTCTAATTCAGAAGAGAAACCAATCTGTATGCTACAAATGAATGTGCAAGCCTGAACAGATCCTAGTCACAAGCTTAGCCCTGTGTGTGTAAAAGCACCAGATTGCCCAGAGGAAATGCACTCCCCTTCGTAGCAGATGGAAATTATGGCCTGATGAATCAAAATGACAAGCAAGAAGTTTTAATTTTCAGGATCAACACTGTCCTTAATAACTTGAATTGTGTCATGCTATTGATTTTGTACAGCAGGGAATGTTGGGATATAATCATGGAGGAGAACAAAACAGAATTGATTGATATGCCAGGCTAAACCCTTAATTCCTAACACACTTATCTCAGGAGTGTAGCCTTCATTCATAAACTTTAGGTTTAATCCAGCTGTTATATCGCGAAGAAAACCTGAAGTAATTATAACACTATTGGATTTTATTTAGAGAACACCTCCAGAGTGCTGCAACACTGCATCATGAGTACAGCACAATGCTGCTTTCCCAGAATGTAATGCAAGAGTAGTGGATCAACAATTAAGGCTTTAGGTTATTCATTGGATAGTTGTCTAAAGGAAAAAAAAATCCACCCTGCTCAATATAATTAATATATAATCTTTAATGATGTCCATTATTTATTTTGTAATTAAATTCTGACTATTAGTTTAGTTTAATGGCTTTTGACTACCAGCTAATAATTTGCCAGTGGGATATAGTTCTCCCTTTATCTCTACCTAAAGAGAGCGATGCGGCAGCACTTTAGTCTTTTAGTCAGTCCAGCTCTCTCATGTCCTCATCTGTACACTCTTGTCCAACAGAAATAGTTTTTAAAGCTTCAACATTCATGTCATCAACATCTGCTCATTGAATTAACCACAAAACAAGTTCACAGAGACATAATAGCACATAAGTAACATAAGTCTAACATGACAACAGCAACAGTTAATGATAGAAATAAGAGAGAGTACCCAGCAATCCTCAACTGGACAGTATTTATCAGTGAATTCATTTGTACAATGAATGTTTTTTCACACTGTATATTACATCATTTCATGTCATACTATAATATACACAGTGTCTCAAAAAAGTGAGTACACCCCTCACATGTTTGTAAATATTTGATGATATACCTTTTCATGTGACAACACTGAAGAAATGACACTTTGCTACAATGTAAAGTAGTGAGTGTACAGCTTGTGTAACAGTGTACATTTACTGCCCCCTCAAAATAACTCAACACACAGCCAATAATGTCTAAAATTGGGCCCAATTAGTCATTTTCCCTCCCCGGTGTCATGTACAAAAGTACTCACTTTTGTGAGATACTGTATATACATAAAGCTGTGTTGAATACAAAATCTAGTCTCAAAGCATGAGAAAACACTGAACACTGAACTGTGATCCTCCTGAAGTTTCACTGGAAACAGTCTTACATCGCTTTTCTCAAGCTCTTCATTCTTCTAAATTACAAGATTTTTTTTTTTTATTAAGAAATAAACTTTGTGTGACATTTCATACTAGGTCTAGTTTCTTAACTACTTCTAAATGTCTGTTTTGAATGAGGAGAAAATAGAGAAATAAATCGTACTGAGAATGATTATGCACAGATTTACAAAGCAATGAGGCAAATAAAGCAATTACCCTCTGGCAGAAGGGTTGCAGCCTAGTCTAATTCTAGGAGTGGCATTGTTCTCAACAGAAGACATTAGCTAAGAGATACTCATTGGATTTCTGTCAGCCTGCAGACTTACTCTGTTTTTGTCTAAGCAAAAGTAACAAGAAAGGACACAATTTTTTTCCCTCTTTCGGATGCTCTTGTTTCGTTGTCCCTACAGTGGATCATCTACCGTATATTGATTGTGGCACAAGTATTATGCTGGATGCCCTTGCTGATGCAACCCTTCACATTTCTATGGTAGGGCTTGATAGTGCACTTGCTCGTCCAACCCTCCAGTGGCTGGTGTTGGTTCCCTGACTGGGAATCAAGCCCAGGCAAAGGCAATGAGAGCCCACCAGGGAACCCAACAAGAAAGGACTCAAATACAAGTCAAAAATTATTAATCCATTATGAATCCAATTATTATAGGCCTGCTTTTATATCACTCAAGCCTACTTTCCTTTGTGGTCTGTGAATTGCTCATACAGGCATTACTTTGTCATTTGTCAGAGAGGCATTTCTTGTCAATTGTTGCCAGTGGTGACTCAGAGGCAGGTGGGGTAAACCTCCATCATTTACAGTACAAATTCAACAAATGTTGAAGCACTTCATTCAGTTTTGGCTTGGCAGTTAAGGCTCTGGGTTACTGATCAGAAGATCAGGGGTTCAAGCCCCAGCACTGCTAAGATGTCACTGTTGGGCCCTTGAGCAAGGCCCTTAACCCTCTCTGCTCCAGGGGCGCTGTATCATGTCTGACCCTGCACTCTGACCCCAGATTCCTGACATGCTGGGGTATGTGAAGAAAATAATTTCACTGTGCGTATGTATAAGTGATCAATAAAGACTCATCATCATCATTATTATTATTATCATAAAGTCCTCATTTACCATTCCATGCATTGAAATACATACTGACCAATCAATAAAAAATTGACAGATTTAAACTTTTCTTGCCTTTGAAAAATTGTGCAATCATGGGGCAGCGTGCTCAATGACCCATTTAGAGTTATTATTTCATCTAATGCTCAAAAATGGGATCTACAGCAAGCACTAATAGTGACCCATTGGGGAAGGAATCATGCTACCCGACACTAAATCTCTTATATTAAAAAATTACATAAAACTATATTAATATATAAAATAAATCTCATATTAAAATAAACCTAAATAAACAAAAACTATAGATTATATAATATTAAACTAAATAAACAAAAACTATAATATTCTCTCTCTCTCTCTCTCTCTCTCTCTCTCTCTCTCTCTCTCTCTGAATTGTGCTAAAGACTTAGGCACCCTATTTAAGTACAAAGATTATCATAGATTATCATAGATTTTTATTTTATAACTTCTACATTATCGAGTCATTACAAAAACATTTTAGATTTCCAAGCATTAGTTTTCCATCACAAATGGAATAAGTACTTTGTATGTGAGTAAAGAAAGCCTCATATTACATAAGATACCACTTTTCAGACAAAAAAAAAAAAAAACATAATGAAGTCTGCTGGGTTTTGCTGAAAAAATAATAAACAAGTGCGAAAGTCAAAGTCTCCAGAAGAACTGTGGCTGCAACATGCTCAGTAAAACTTACAGCTTATTTCCTTATAAAATTGCACAAATTATGATTTTTTTTAAACAAAGCGTTGTCACATATTAATAATTAATAAATATTGACTTGGTTTCATTTATTACTGTTTTCTGCTCTTAATTGCATTAAAAAAAATGTACAACCCCAAATCCAAAAATATTTTGATGCTGTGTAAAATGTAAATAAATGTAAATAAGAAAAATGCAGTGATTTGCAGATCTCAAAAACCCCTATGTTATTCACATTAGAACATAGAAAACATACCAAATTTTTATGCTGAGTAAATGTACCATTTTAAGTAAAAAATAAGGTACTTTTAATTTGATGGCCGCAACACTTCTCAAAAATGTTGGGACGGGGGAAACAAAAAGCTGGAAATGTAAGTGTTACTAAAAAGAAACAGCTGAAAGTTAGTTGAAAACCTGGACCATGAATGTCGATTGTCAGTTGTTAGTCATAAAATTGGCACTCCCACATTCATCTGTGTATATGTCTTGTGCAGTGAGCATAATGAAACACTAGGACACTGGGATACTGACTGGCCTGCAAAATCACCACAACCAAGTCTCAGGGAAAACTACCAAAATAGTAACTACCATAAGCCCTAGCCATACAGAGTGGACTAAAATGTACAGAATCTACACACAGGTGTAATTCTACTAGGAGTTTCAGTTAGTCACACACATATAGATAGTGATTTAAGTAATAGACAACCAGTCCAATCATATTTACTGCATGTGTAAGAAACAATGTCACAAACAAATTAATTATTATTATTATTATTTTAGTTGAAACTAGTTTTTAGCACCGATTTTCAGATAGAAGCTGTAACTGTGCTCTATTGTTGCTAGAAGCTGTATACACGTTGCTAGATTAAAGCTAACTCCGGTATTCAGATTCGGTTTTGGTTGGGAGTCGCTCGTTCACGCGACTACCCTTTGTTTTCCTGATTAAAGAGGCATGCTCAGCTGTGAATCACAGCAGTATTTAATAATTAAGATCCGCTGAGGCGGAAGCGTCAGCCCTTGTCGTGTGAAGACCAAGTTCGTGTAAAGACCTGCGAGTCTACCTGCGTGAGTCCACCAAGCGAGGACACAGACAAGACACCACTCGCGCTTCTAAGTATACTTTTTCTCCCTTTATTTCTCTTGCTGTCTACCTGTTTACACTCACTAATATGTGTCATCAGTTTATCCCTGTTATTTGCCACAGGTACAGACTGCAGTATACTCCCAGAAATGTACGCAACTTGGACAACCTACGCTCTCTGAATGTGGCCTCTGCAGGTTCGCTCTCCTTCTCAATCGGACTTTGGAACTGCCAATCTGCTGTCAACAAAGCAGATTTCATTCTCGCTTTTGCGACCCACCCCAACTTCAATGTGCTGGCTCTGACTGAGACCTGGATCCATGCTGAGAACACTGCCACACCCGTTGCCATGGCCTCCAGCTTCAACTTCTCCCATACCTCATGTCCAAACAGACGAGGGGCTGGTACAGGTTTGCTTCTCTCCAAAACATGGACATTTACCTGTCTTTCTCCCGGTTGCTCATACACTTCCTTTGAAAAGTCACTAACCTTGCCAAAATGCACTTTCTTGTTGTTTACCGTCTTCCAGGTCAACTGGGGAAGTTCATCGATGAATTTGACACACTACTGTCCACCATCCCAGATGATGGAACTCCTCTTCTGGTCCTCGCTGATTTCATCATTCATCTAGACAAGCCACAAGCAGCTGACTTTCTTGCTGTCCTTCCCACATTTGACCTCAAGCAATTCACCACACCAGCAACCCACAACGCCGGCAAACAACTCAACCTCATCCTCACACGTAATTGCACCACACACAATCTTCTCATTACTCATCTTCACACCTCTGACCATTTCTTTATCCAGTTCTCTATTCCTCTCCCTTCACCCCTTCACTGTCTCCTCCCTCTGTCTCCTTTCGGCGCAATCTTCGCCCCCTTTACCCCTCACATTTCTCATCCATTGTCACAACCTTACTTCCCTCTGACAGCCACCTATCCACACTTGATTTAAACACTGCAACTGACATGCTATGTTCCACCCTAACATTTTCTCTTGACAGCATCTACCCACTAACCTCCAGAACTGCTCACATATCACACTCTAGCCCTTGGCTCTCAGAAGCTCTGTGTAACAGCCCGGCCAAACTAAGAGCATCTGAAAGGAAATGGCGCAAATCTAACAACCCAACTGACCTAACCAATTACCACACACTTCTCTCTTCTTTTTCCAACAGCATCTCCACTGCTAAAGCCACATACTACCAAGAGAAGATTGGTAGTTCTCCAAACACCCGCACTCTTTTCAAAACCTTTTCCTCTCTTCTCTGTCCCCCTCCTCCCCCTTCCCCTACCTCTCTCACTGCAGAGGACTTCGCCACTTTCTTTTCCAACAAGGTCACATCAATCAGGAACCAGTTCTCAACCCCAGACGTACATAGACCAGCACCTCCTCCATGTAACTCCCAACTGACTTCCTTCTCTCCCCTCTCAGAGACTGATGTCTCTAAACTCCTCCTCTCTAGCCATCCCACAATCTGTCCTCTTGACCCTATCCCTTCTCACCTTCTTCAGTCCATCTCTCCCACACTATTACCTGCACTCACACACATTTTTAGCACATCCCTCTCTACTGGCACATACCCTACCTCATTTAAGCACCGGGTTACTCCACTGCTTAAAAAAAACATCACTTGACCCTGCTGTAGTTGACAACTACAGACCTATTTCCCTTCTCCCCTTTCTTTCCAAAACTCTTGAAAAAGCTGTTTTTAATCAACTCTCTAATTTTCTCACATAGAAAAATCTCCTGGACACCAAGCAGTCTGGCTTCAAGAGCAATCACTCTATGGAGACTGCTCTGCTTTCTGTCACTGAAGCCTTATAACTAGCAAGAGCAGCCTCTAGATCATTTGTCCTCATCCTGCTTGACCTTGCTGCTGCTTTTGACACTGTGAACCATCAGATCCTTCTGTCAACTCTCTCCAGCCTGGGCATCACTGGAACGGTTCTGCACTGGGTGGAATCCTATCTCTCTGACAGATCTTTCAAGATATCATGGATGGGAGGTATATCTGAAATTCAGTAACTCACCACTGGCATTCCACAGGGGTCAGTTCTGGGTCCACTTCTCATTTCTATTTACACGACATCTCTAGGGCAGGTGATTCAGTCTCATGGCTTCTCATATCATTGCTATGCTGATGACACCCAGCTTTATTTGTCCTTCCAGCCTGATAATCCAACCGTCTTTGCACGTATGTCTGCTTGCCTGTCGGACATCTCAGTCTTGATGAGGGAACACCACCTTAAGCTCAACCTGGCAAAATCTGAGCTTCTCGTCATCCCAGCCTGTCCCTCAATCAACCACAACCTCACTGTACAGCTCGGCGCAACCACACTCAAGCCAACCAGGATGGCCAGGGACCTTGGGGTGACTCTTGATGACAGCTTGATCTTTACAGACCACATCTCAACAACTGCTCGGTCCTGTAGATTCATCCTGTTCAACATCAAGAAAATCAGACCCTACCTCACTGAACAGGCTACACAAATACTAGTCCAGGCTCTTGTTATCTCAAAAGTGGACTACTGCAACTCTCTACTTTTGGGCCTCCCAGCCAGCTCCATCAGACCCCTGCAGATGATTCAGAATGCTGCAGCATGCCTTGTTTTAAACCAGCGGAAGAGAACCCATGTCACATTCCTCTTCATCTCCCTCCACTGGCTTCCTGTAGACGCGCGCATCAAATTCAAGGCCTTAATGCTCACCTACAAGACCTTGTCTTGAACAGCAACCTCCTACCTCAACTCTCTCCTGAAGTCTTACGTTCCCACACGCAATCTGCGATCGATTAGTGACCGACGTTTAGTAGTTCCATTTGGGGCGGTTGTGGTGCAGGTGGTAGAGCGGGTTGTCCACTAATCGTAGGGTTGGAGGTTCGATTCCCGGCCCACATGACTCCACATACCGAAGTGTCCTTGGGTGAGACACTGAACCCCAAGTTGCTCCCGATGGCAAGTTAGCGCCTTGTATGGCAGCTCTGCTACCATTGGTGTGTGAGTGTGTGTGTGAATGGGTGAATGAGACACAGTGTAAAGCGCTTTGAATAAAAAGTGCTATAGAAGTGCACCATTTACCATTTAGTTCCAACTCAGCGTGGCACAAGGTCCCTTTCCAGAACCTTCACACTAACTGTTCCTCAGTGGTGGAATGAACTTCCAACCTCAATCCGGACTGCAGATTTACTTTCCTTCTTTTAGAACTCAATTAATAGATCTTATATAGTAGCACTACTTGTATTGTTCTCTGCTTGATATCACTTTGCTTGTACCTCTCATTTGTAAGTCGCTTTGGATAAAAGCATCTGCTAAATGAATAAATGTAAATGTAAAGTATTGATTCTCATTTTAGTCCAAGGTATTTCACATGTATAAAAATAATGCATAAACACTGTCAATGGCTTTTGGGGAAAAATATATACTTAATTTAGATTTCTTACTTTGTTTACAAGGTATCAACCAGTAGCTAATAACAATGCTGTAATGTCTATATGAATACATACAAATAGATCTGAAGGTTAAAACCTTATAGGAACGTACCGCTGCACTACAAAATTGGTTCATTTTTGTTCTCATTTTCAATACTGTGAAAAAATAGGAATCTCTGTTACTACTAATCTAGGCTTGTATTATTCATGAGCATGTGTTTATCCACATGTGTAATAGCTGTAAGAATAACTAGTCACTGTGTAAGTACACTGTGGAATTAAAAAATCTTACAAAAAAAAAGGTTTATTCCTATCAGCATTACAACATCTGTGGAAGATTACTGTCACTGTTGGCCGATCATACTGATCAACTGATATGATCACTAACACCAATGCACTTAGGAACAAATGTTGAAGTCCAAAAATAACACAAAAACATTGCAAAATAACACAGAAACATTGCAAACAACACTTAATTAACATAAGATTAACACCTCTGTGAGCCTGGGTAAGATTGAAGCAGGGTGTTAACATTTTTTATTTTTTATTTATTTATTTTTATTTTTTTAATAAAGAAAAGTTTTACACCTTCTACTAAGTCCAAATGCACAGGTCCCGTCATTTGTTCACAAATTACATTCTTAACATATCTTTCCTGCATGTATTACTGTAGTTACTGAATAATTCATAGTCACTCTTAGTAGTTTTTAGTTAATGTGTGTTGCAGTCTCTGAAAACCTGTTGGAAAATGTTGGCAGGACATAATTGTACAGAATGTCTTTGTATACTGTAGCATTACAATAGTATAATTACAAGTGCCCACATTAGGAATTTGCTTGGCATTTGGGTTAATGGTTCTTTCACTGGTAAGTAAATCTGCTTGATATCACTTTGCTTGTATCTCTCATTTGTAAGTCGCTTTGGATAAAAGCGTCTGCTAAGTGAATAAATGTAAATGAATAAATGTAAAGAATAACCTTTTTAATACAGCCATTTTAATCTGACCTGAAAACGCTGGTCCCGAAGCCATGATGTGAAATCACAGCAAAGATAGTCATTACGTGTCTCCGCTAGGGCTTAAATAACTACACAAAAGTTATACTGAGACATAATTTTCACTTTAGTTGCTATTAATCTGTGTTTCTCTAAAACTAACCATTAGTTATACTGTGGCAAATTCACACAGCCCATGTAAATGAATCCATAAATCCAGCCTTGCTGAAATAAAACTTGCTATTTGATTATTCAAACCATGTTTATGTGTCTCCTAGGTCATCATTTTTCTGACTCACCAATTATTTTGTTAAATGGTGGTAAAAGGCTACAGAATATACAATAGATATGGTCCATATGGTGATTTGTTTTGGTCTTAAATAAAATAAATGTATTTCTTTGGCCACCTCAGTGTGCTGAATATTATTTTAAAGTCACACAAACAAGCTGTATGGTAAAACACCAAATAATAATTCAGTGAATACAGTATGTGTGTGCAGGACAAGCATAAAGCTCAAGACATATTGTGCATTAACTATATCATCATTACTGAAAAGATTCAAGTTAAAAAATATTAATTATACTTAATGGTATGTACATAGTTCAACTTCCAGAATTATGAATTTTACTATTGACTCCATCTATCCATTTTCCACATTGCTTATCCTAAACAGGGTTGTGGGGGAACATGGAGCCTATCCCAGGGAACTCCGGGCACAAGGATGAGGTGAAAACCCAACACAGGTCACAGTTGCGCACACATTTGCACACAATGGGCAATTTGGAAATGCCAGTCAACCTACAATGCATGTCCTTGGATTGGTCGGGGGGGTTACCAGGAGGAAACCCCCAAAGATTGTTTGGTTGTTTTTGGAAGATGAGGAAATCAGAGAACCACGAGGAAGCCACCACAGAAACAAGGAGAACATGCAAACGTCTGAGTTGAACCAAGCTCAGGATCAAACCAGGGAACTTAGAGGTATGAAGTACCAACCCTACTGTTTTTGTTGTTGTTGTGGTTGTTTCATCATTATGAACAAGTCCACAATAATATATAATGCTGTAAAATGTAGTGGACTATTTCTGCTTTATGATCTCCAAGTTGTCCCTAAAGACAATTTTTATTATTTCTCTCTGCGGTGCTTGGAACAGTCAGGAAAAGAATAAAAAGTGTCAGTGCCAGTAATGACTAAATAATAAATCTGACAGTTGAGTGGGAAGTGTACTGAAACCAGCAAAGGTAAATTATGCAGTTTAGATAGCATAATTCCTGGTCAAATTGCAATACCTGCACTCCTTTAAACAAAATCGGTACTCAAAGAGGGCAAAAGGCAGTCATAATGCTCCTTTGGCCTCTGGGAGCTTTCAAACAGTGTGTACTAGTGATAAGGAAATACAAATCTGACATGGGATTTTGTTATCAGTGTAATGAACTGGCTCTCTGAAATGCTGAATAGCCTTCTTAAATGTGTTGGTTCTTACAAGGGAATACCCATGGAAGCTTTTCAGTTAATATTAAATAGAAATAGGCCCAAGCAGGGAAATTATTGGTTTAACAAACACCTCTACATGTTCTCCATCTTGTATCTACAGCCATGGCACAGGTCTGGGGATTTTCAGCTGCCTCTAATGACCAAGTGGAGGATTTTTGCAGGTTTAGTAGCTGGCAGTGTTCACATACAACAAATTCCAGCACAAAAGAAAATAATGACCATTGGCACAGACAAGAGGAGAAAACCGAACGCTAACTCACACCTGCAGTAATGGCTCAGACATCAAATCCCAACACCTTTAACATGTTTAATTTGTTTGACAGTGCAAGTTTGTCAATTAAAACACCAGAAATAAGTGTACTTGTTCTTTCTATGCAGAATAAAGTAATTAGTATAAAATACCAAGTGCCTTTTTTTTCACCAACACACAAGTCCTTCTTCAGCTTCTGATCTCAAGAGAAATTCAAATCAATATTAAGAAGCAAGAATGATATCATAAGAATAAATTTGCTGCTGACTTTAAACTTCTTTATCATGCAAATTGACCAGTTTGAATTGTTACTGTTGGTTGCTACATTAATGTTTTCCTGAGAGTGTGCCCACTACAGCTCAAAGTGACTGAAAGAGCTTCCTCTGTGGGTGTGGCTGAAATGGTGACACATAAAAAAAAAAAAAAAATAAAATAAAAACAATATATATATATATATATATTTAATGCCTCTTTGGTTACTCGATCCTGCATCCAAATGGAAATCATTTGGAAATGGAAATTCACCATCTTTAAGATGTATCAAGGAGAATCAAGGAGAGAAGAGGCCTCTAGATCAAGGATGCACCATTTTTTAAAATTGTAGCACATCGTCCCAAAAAACAAATTCCTTCCATCCATCCATCTATCCTCAACCGCTTACTCCTTTATCAGGGTCACAGGGAACCTGGAGCCTATCCCAGGAGGCATCGGGCACAAGGCAGGGTACACCCTGGACAGGGCACCAGTCCATCGCAGGGCACAATCACATACACACTCACACACATTCATACACTACGGACACTTTAGACATGCCAATCAGCCTACCATGCATGTCTTTCGACTGGGGGAGGACACCAGAGTACCCGGAGGAAACCCCCGATGCACGGGGAGAACATGCAGACTCCACACACATGGCCCCGGCGGGACTCGAACCATGGACCCTGGAGGTGTGAGGCGAACGTGAATTCCAATGAATTCCAATTATAAGAATAAATATTAAAAATAATAAAACATAATAAATGATTTACTTTGTATGTATATAACTTTGTTACTGTATTTGCTTTGAACACCCATATATTTCCATTCACCATGTTGCATTAAACTAAATTAACAAAGGAAAAAAAAAAGATTTGCCTTTGGATTTATTTATTTATTTATGTTTTTTTTTTTTATCATCTGGAGACAATTGCCTATTATTTAGTAAACTATGAAGGAGCTGCAAGACCATAAGGAAACAATAAATGGTGTGTAATCATCCTGGTTTTGAATTGGAGACTGATGCAAGTGTAGAATACAGTAGCATTTAATAGGTGAAACACTCTAGAAAATGAGCAATAATTTGTTCAACATGGAAATATACATGAACCATGAAATGAAGGTGACAAAAGTTCGACAATCTGTAATAGCAAAAACAGAATTTGTATAAAAGTGTTCGTTAGATTGTAACATGACTCAGGTTTGCATACAAGTGCCGGGGCTGAATGGAAACATATTTCTACACTGCTTTCAGCACTGACCTGAAAGTAAAATTAATGTTAAACTCTTTAAAATTTGAAATTGTGTTCACAAGGCAGTCCCAACCATTAGTATAGGATGTTTACTACTGGGGTGGATTTTATTGGATTATTGGATATCTTTATTGGATTTACTGTATATTGGAGACTCCATGACTGTTTTAAAATTGTCCAATAAAGGACTGTTGACTGATTAAGTGCCCAGCATTTCTCACTTTATTTTACTTTTTCCTACTAATGTTTTATGGTCATTTTTAATGGTCTCTGGCATGTCATGGATATTATATAAAGTGGAAAGGAAGTCATAACTATAAGAAGGAAGTAAGATGGATGCAAGTGCCGGCAAAGAAAACTAATGAAATCAAGAGTCATACAATGAGCATAAAAACAGAGCTTGGGGATGCAAACAACAAAAGCTTAACAGTGAAACATAACTCACAGAACTTAAATAGGAACAGTAATCAAGGGGAACACAAAACAGGTGAGTGTAATCAGAAGAGCAATAACATGTGACAGTCATGTGATCTGGCTGTAATCCGTGAGGCTCATGGCAGCCATATTGTGAAGTTGTGATGAACCTATTACTTACAGTAACCACATTCTGCTCATAAAATGTATCTAATCATAAGCTATGTTTCAGTTGAATAAAGTATTATTACCTTTTGTAAACTTAAAAAAAAAAAGTCATTTGTGCATTCATTTGTATTGTTTGGTGAGTCTTGGTCTAGTTAATACTTTGAAATATGATGAGATGCATTTACAGTAACAGTAACATGTGCAATTGCTCATAATTCCATATGACCATCTCTTATAACAAATGAAACATCAGTTGTTGCTAAAGTGCAATAAGTGCCGTGACTTTTCCCTTTAATTACCACTTGGTTAATATATCATCTGAGCATTAGCTGTACATTGCAGGGTTGTCTCCAGAGAGGGAAAATACCATTTAATTTACTGTAAATAATTTCATTCAGCTCATTTGTAAAAGGTATTACTTTTCTCCGGGTACTCAGGTTTCCTCCCCCAGTCCAAAGACATGCATTGTCGGCTGTGTGGCACATACAAAATTGAATGTAGTGTGTGATTATCTCCAAGCCGTTTTAGTGCACCTGGCATTATGTAAAAGGGTAAAAAGTACATTGTATTTGAATGCACTAAAAGCCAAATTTGCAATAAAAAGTGTCCTTAAAAAAAAACACTTTGTGCGTCTTGAATATTTTCTGGCATTTCAGCTGTTGTTTGATGCTTGAATAGGTGACATTTCGCTACATAGAAGGTTTTTCCACTTGCTCTCAACCAATTTTGCTCTGTATTTAACTTTCCCTGACTGTTATCTGTCACAACAAACAAGTAACAAACAAGTAAGTATCTGTCACAACAAACAGAGTTCCTCTGAGGATGTGGAATTTGATAACATATCTCATCAAGCATGTTTACTACTATATGCAGCCAGCACTATAAAGAAATAAAGGCTGAAATATGAAAAGCATATACGCTTTCAACAGAAAACCAAGGACTACATTATTCAGCTAATACTGCCTAAGAAAGTACTAATGGGTTTTTCAAATGTCAAGCATATTGGTTATTGACATCTAAAATGAGCTTTAAATTTTCCCACCCTCAGGCATCCCAGCTTCAGTGAATAAAAGGAGATGCTTTTCATATTTAAACACATACGTCATCCGTATTCTGTTTTTTTTTTTTTTTGTTCTTCCTGAAAATGGATACTGATCAATGTAAATTTACACTGATTAATATTTAAAATGATTACCTGTGTTTATAGGACATATTTTATAGAACTCAAGTGGTATATGCTAAAAAGGCTAAAGATAAACAAAAAATTGGATAATTCGACCATATATAGCAAAGAAACCTGATTGCATAGTCTAGTTGACTAATACACTATATGATCAAAAGAATGTGGTTACCTGACATTATAGATTTTGTCCACTTTTGACAATGTATTTTCTGACCTCCAATCTTCTAGGAAGGCCATCCACTATATTTTGGAGCGTGGCTTTGGGGATTTGTGCTTCAAGAGAGCCTTATTGAGGTTGGGCATTAAAGCTGTTCTAGTCAGCTTTTCAATTCATCCCAAAGGTGTTCAGTGGGGTTGCGGTCAGGGCTCTGTGCAGGCCAATCCAATTCTTCCTTACCAACCTTGGCAAACCATGTTTTTATAGAACTTTCCTTGTACACAAGAACATTGTCATGATGGAACAGACTTGAGCCTTTTAGTTCCAGTAAAGAAACTGTAATGCTACAGCATTTAAAGACATCCTATACAATTGTGTGCCTTGAAAATTGTGGCAACCGTTTGAGGAACACCCACATATGTGGACACATGTGATGGTCAGGTGTGCACATATTTTTCATTCATCAAATCTGTAGAGAGCCTTTGATTATATGAGATCGTGGCAAAAAACAAAACAAAAAACAAAACAAAACAAAAAAAAAAAAACAACAGTGAGGCAATTAGTAAAGAAATTCAGACAGAGAGAAAGAAAGCAGCCAATGCCACTCAGCTTGCTCAGAGCCTTAAGGCTGATGAATTAATCAGTGCCGGCCAGCTCATAGTGGCTAATCCAGACTCATTTTTAGAAGCAATTGAACATGGAGCTTTAACTCCTGGATCATTATGAGCCAGGAAAAACCTCCCAGACACTGCTGCATCCTCACAGAAAGGCTGCTCATTGAGCTCTATGAAATTTTCCTGATTCAATGATATCAAATGAGGTCCAGGTCTTTCCACACAAGTGTGCTGAAATAAATGGTATATCCTTGAATAGTGTAATAAGGTATATAGATTTTGAATATTTATGGTATTAATTTACTTTTTGTTTACAGTTTAGTCAAACCATAACATAATTTGTAGTCCATGATTGGGTGTTAATTGAAGTGCAATTTGAGGAGTGCTTTGCTGTTCTTTATCAACTAAAAATAGTAATGTCTTGAATCAGTTTTTGCTTAATGATAATATAATAATATATTATACGTGATAATATATAACTGTTAAATCCACTGTTCATTAAGTTATATTATTTTAAACTGGACTTATTAAGGTAGGGGGCATAGTGGCATAGAGGTTAGTGGTTTCTTCTGGTTACTCTATTTTCCTCACCCAGTCCAAAGACTGTAATGTGTGAATGGATGTGTGTATGTGATTGCCCCTGTAATGGCTTGGCACCCCATCCAGGGTGTCTCCCGCTTTCCCCTGCTTTCCTACAAAGGATAATCAGTACAGGAAATGGATGAATGGATGGATTTATTAAGGTATGCATGATAAACTTCTTTTAAGGGTGGCATGATGTTGAAGCAGGTATTGTTCCCACCTTACAGAGTCCACAGTTTGCTCCTGAGTTCAGGTTGCTGTCTTCCACATGGGATTCCTCCAGGTTCTCTACTTTACTTTAAACTCTCTAAAAACATGCTGATACTGGAGCTGGCCTGACTTTTCTATATTTCTATACTGTGAATGTGTGTGCGCATGGTACCCTGGAATGGACTTGAGTCCAGGGTGTACTCCCACCTTGTACCTAGTGTTCCGTAGGTACATTCCACATTTACATGTATGGCATTTGGCAGATGCCCTTATATAGAGTGACTTACATTTATCTAATTTATACAACTGAGGGTTATAAAGTTGAGGGTTAAGGGCCTTGCTAAAGGGCCCAACAGTAGCAGCTTGGCAGTGCTAGGATTTGAACTGACAACCTTCCGACATCAGTAGTTCAACATGGTCCATGTGATTATGTCCACATTATCCACAACCCTGAGCAGGATAATCAAGTAATGAAGTAACGAATAACTTATTTTAACAAATGTGATATAAAAGCTGAATGGAATAATGAAGACATTAAATTCAGAAATATGCGCTTAGGCAAAGAATTTCATTGTAGGGTTCAAATTGTTCTCACATTATACCAGCCTGTTACATAAGAGGAGTTACATATTACTAATGTATTTTTGGTGATTATGCAAGCTGTAATATGGAGAAGAGCTGCGAAATGATGTCAGAGGCATTATGCAGCCACAGTTCAAGGGGCAGTTGTTCACTGACAAATTCAATTTGCTTTTTGATTTTTTTTTCCGTCAAAAGAAAAGATTCTTGACACTGGTAAGGTTTTTATTAAGCAATAACATATTACTGGATAGTGTGCAAATATGAGAGAAAGAATGCCTCAGTCTGTAAATAAAAGACAATACATATTTTTTCAGGTCATGTTACAATACTTCAACAGGAGTCAGTTAGTCAAGGGTCAAGAAATTCAGTATTCATAACTCACAAATGTACAAGAGACATACAGTTTATCACATTCTGGAAGCTAGTATGTGTATTCCCAAACTGTGATAAGAAAAACACCAATATTTGTGGGCCAACAAGAAATTGATCTTGAAAATCTTATAACATCTCGTAATCTTGAACCATTCCACTGTAGCTGCCCCATGGAAGATTGAAAATACTCAGCAGACAATAGGAAGAGCCTTTCATCTCACTGTGGTGGGTCTCATAACACATTAGACATGGCACAGAAGACACTGTCGATCTCCGTCTGGCCCGATTGACTGCTGGATTTCATTCCTGTGCATCGTTCAGAATGATTAAGTGGTGTGTGGAATTGAATGGCGTGGTTATTGCCAGGGTGGTGCAATTGTACCGGGTGTTGCAATTCTCCAGAGAACAGCATGGACACACACAATGAAATGGAAAAATAAAAGCAACAGTCAAGAAACAAACATTGCTGAGAACATGACACAGATTATTTTGAAGTAAACCAAATCATCATCATCAAGAAAAACTGCCAAAGAATTTAACACAAATGTTCAACTTATCTCAAATTAAGTCACTAAACTGAGAAATCTTTGTTGTTCCTTCTTTAAAGTAAGCTTAACGACCAGCAATTAGCATTGTTATTAATTTGACTTCTGGGAAACATGTAAATATCTTATGTAGATTCTAAAGGGTAGTACTAAATGAAAAAAATAAGATCTTTAAAGGAAAATAATTACACAGATCATCCTGTTCAAAAGATTACATCCCGTGGATCTTAATGTAGTGTATGGCCTTCTTGCGCATCACTGAATGGTTGCACCTTTTGTAATAGTGTAGGAGTCCCTCAACTGTCCTCAGTGTGAAAAGATGTATGCTGGAAAAGCAAAGCAAGGTATGTGCAGGACCTGGTGGATTTTTCTGAGGAACAGTGGGCAGTTTAACTGCTCAGGACAAACAAGGGACTCATATAAAACTATCACAAACATAAAAACAGTCATTGACCATTTAGGTAACAACACACAGTATTAAGAATCAAGTGTATGTCAACTTTTGAATTGGTTCATTTATGAATATTCAGTTATTATTGTGTCTTGTGGACAAGAAGTTAACATATTTTATGTGAAATAGCTTATTCAGGATAGTACTAAATAAACAACAAAATATGATATGCAAGGCATAAGTAAACTTATGGCCTCATCTGTGGCTGTAATTGGAACCCAGGTTTATATCAATGTTTATTCTAATATGCTATTGGTTCTATAGTAACAACTTGCATAATATAAACCTAATAGAATAGAACAGCTAACACCTAATAGAATAGAACAGCTTTAATGACCAAGCAAGGAACTGCTTTCTGGCTTACAGCTGCTTCTGGTACTTACTTTGGATGCAACACACAGAGGGGTACAACACATATTAAAAAAATATATTAAAGCAGAGAAAGTAGATAAAATAGAACAATGTTTAAATGAAACCCATCTAACTAATATACAGTACTGAATATGTCCAAAAGGTACAGTCAAAAGAAAAAAAAAAATAGGTACACCCCATGGAATTGTATTATTATTATTATTATTATTATTATTATTATTAGTATTATTATTATTATTATTACATATTTAGACAAGCAAGCATTGGATCCTCTTTGAATCAGTGCCTGTTAATAAAGTTGATACACCTATCAAATGGCATAAAATTGACATTTTGTAGAGAAATTGTAAAATTGTGTTTTCACAATTTAAATGAACAAAAACACAGATCAGTCACATGGAAAAAGTAAGGTAAGGTAAAGAAAAAGTAAAGACACTCCTACATTTATCACATCTATAAATCCATAAAATTAAACTCAGGTGTTCAAGATTGGGTGACAGTGATTAGAACCTGATTAGTGAGCTGCTTAAGGAGTGCAGGTGGAGCCTGTCTTATTTATACCCCTCTCATATCTAGTGTCTGGTGATCCCTTTGTTATTGAGGTGTGTGGTGTCATCATGCCAAGATCTAAAGAGTTCTATAAGGCCTTTAGAAACAAGGTTGCTGGTTATTATAAATCTAGCAAGGGATTTAAAAAGATATACAAATTATTTAAAATACACCATTCTACTGTAAGAAATGCTGCAGATTTCAAACAACTGACAATTTGTCTAGGACTGTCCATCCCAGCAAATTCGGCCCAAGAGCAGACTGACTGATGCAAAAATAAGTATCCAAGAACCCCGAAATTTCATTCCAGGATCTGGTAGTCAGTGTTGCAACTGTTGTTGTCAAAGTGCATGCTTCTACAATGAGAAAGAGATTGCACAAATTCGACCTGCACGGGAGGCGTGCCAGGAAAAATCTTTTGTGAGAGTACAGTTTGCCAATGAGCATATAGGCAAAGACCTGGCCTTTTAGAATAATGTGCTCTGGTCAGAAGAATCAGAGATAGAATTGTTTGGCCACATTACCAGACATACTTGGTGTAGACCAAATGCAGTTTTCCAGGAGAAGCACCTCATACCAACTGTGAAGCACGGTGGCGGATTTGAATACCACTAAAATGTTGGGGGGTGGATTTGAAATGGGCAGTACATGCAAGAAAACTCCCCAACATCTAACAATTTTCCATAATTGTCCACCAGGTGTGCTGGAATTTTGGACCACTCTTCCATGCAATATTCTTTCATGGAAGAGTGGTGAAAAATTCCAGCAAGCCTGGTTGACAATTATGCAAAACACCTACAACCTACTTTTTCCACGTAAAAATATAATATTAATTTTTCTGTTGAATAAATGATTGATAAAGCTATTTATCCATGTGGTTTTGTTCAAGTATATTAATTTTATTAATAACCACTGCTTCAAAAGTTTGCGTGTCTCCAAATATGTCAAAAAAGCCAACAATTTCCTTGGGGTGTACTTATTTTTTTCACATGACTCTATCTTCAGAATACAAATGTGCAAACAAGTAAGTGTCAGTTACAAGGTAGCAGTAATATATTGCACTACAGCCCAACAATTGCACTTAAAAAAAATAGTGTCCATAGTAACTGTTCATGAGGCAGATGGCCTGTGGGGAAAAAAAAAAAAAAAACAGTTTTTGTGCCTAGTTGTTTTGGTGCAAAGTGCTTTTAGTGTCTATGAGAGACAAGGAGTTCAAAGCGGTTTTGGCTTGAGCGTGTGAGGTCTGTAATTATTTTTTTCTGTCTGCTTCCTAACCCTGGAGGTGTATAAGTCCTGGAGAGTGAGCAGGGGTGCACCAATGATCCTGTCAGGAGTTCTCACAGTTTGTTGAAGCCTTATTTTGTCGGATTTGATGGCTGAACCAAAGCAGACAGTCCTTCAAGTCACAGAACAAACTCACTGATGGCTGAGTAGAATTGTATCAAGATTAAATTAACATTTATTGCTTATCCAGAGAGACTTCATTGCATTAAAAAAAAACAAAAAAAAAAAACTGAGCAGTTGAGGGTTAAGGGCCTTGCTCAAGGGTCCAGCAGTAGCAGCTTCCCATCTACATCTGATCAGTAGTCCAAAGACTTAACAACTAAGCCACCACTGCCCTCACTGCTTCTGCCCTTTCAGTTCCTGTTTAACAAAGCAAAATGTATAACTGTGGCAAGAGGAGACTTGTATTTACCATTGATGGAAGGAGTCTCCAGTGTCAGCAAACGTTGCAGTTTCCCAGGAACACTTTTAGATTGTCTTTTTAACTTTGAGTCATTCAGGAGATGACTGTTTAGAGTCGGTCATGCCAGGAAATAACTTGTTTCGTAGATATAGGTATTACAACATTAATTCTGACTATAACAAGAAAAACAAAGTATGATGTATTCATTTGTTCTTTCATTAAAAAAATGCAATTGTTGGTAAGCTGGTGTTGTATAAGAGGAATAAAACAAAATAATTTGCTTTGCGTTAGGCCACACAACATCACCCTGCTGTTGATAATTGTTCTTTGTGTATGTTTTCTTCCGTGCTTGTTTAAGTGAGAAAGAACACATAATAAATATTCTTGGTATATTTATACCGTTCAGTCATAACATTATAAAAACTGACAGGTGACGTTATAATGGCACTTGTCAAGGGTTCGGATATATTAGGCAGCAAGTGAACAGTCAGTTTTTGAAGTTGATGTGTTGGAAGCAGGAAAAATGGGCAAACTTAAGGATCTGAGTGATGTTGACAAGGGACAAATTGTGACGGCTCTCCAAAACAGCAGTCTTGTGGGGTGTTTCAGGTACGCAGTGGTTAGTACCTATCGAAAGTGGTCCAAGGAAGGACAGCCAGTGTCAACAGGACAACTTACAGGACTTAAAGGATCTGCTGCTAAAGTATTAGTGCCAGATTCCACAGCACACCTTCAGAGGTCTTGTGGAATACATACCTCAACGGGTCAGAGCTGTTATGGTGTCACAGAGGGGACCTAGAAAACATTTAGGTGGGTGATTTTGAATGTTATGGCCGATTGTTGTAAATAGTGGTATGATCATCGGTCCAAATCTTTTGATGCAGTGCAAAAAATAATCTGCTCCCCATGTTGCAACAAATCCTGATTAGGGCTTAAAGAAATTTTCTCATTTGAACTGCCTGTGTCAGCCTACTGACGCATGAGTCTCATTATTGTGGTCCTGGGCAATCATTTTCGGCACTGAAGCTGCAGCTGAGGGGAGCAAAGTGCTGGAGAGCATAAAAAATGCAATTACAGCATGCTATAGTGGCCAAGCGCTGGTCTCTGCTGCCTCCCTGCTGCTTCCCTTGTTAGTTCTTTCTGATTGTAATACTGATCGAGTCCATTCCTACGAGTTTTTAATTTCCTTTATTGATTCTGGATCACAGATAAAACTAGATCTACATCTTTAAACAAGAACAGAAAGGGCATGCACTGGTCACTCACTTTGATAACGAATAGTGAGAGGATATGAAACTCAGATAATGCTTAGACTTATGTATCTGACATTATGTCAGTGCATGTTCCTGTAGATATGAATATGAGCTTGCTTTTTAATTAATAATTCAGAGTCAGGTTGTCTATAGACTTTAGTATAATAATAATAATAATAATAATAATAATAATAATAATAATAATAATAATAATAATAATAATAATAATAAAAAAATACAGCTTAGCTAATTTAATAGAAATTGTCCAGTATATACTTTCATTAAATTTATTATTTAATTTTATTAAAAGGACGAGGTAATGTTAAAACAAAGGTTCATCGCTTTAAAATTGTCTAATATATATACAGTATCTCACAAAAGTGAGTACACCCCTCACATTTTGTAAATATTTGATGATATCTTTTCATGTAACAACACTGAAGAAATTACACTTTGCTACAATGTAAAGTAGTGAGTGTACAGCTTGTGTAACAGTGTAAATTTACTGTCCCCTCAAAATTACTCAACACAGCCATTAATGTTTAAACCGCTGGCAACAAAAGTGAGTACACCCCTAAGTGAAAACGTCCAAATTGGGCCCATTTACCCATTTACCCTCCCTAGTGTCATGTGACATGTTAGTGTTACAAGGTCTCAGGTGTGAATGGGGAGCAAGTGTGTTAAATTTGGTGTCATTGCTCTCACACTCCCTCATACTGGTCACTGGAAGTTCAACATGGCACCTCATGGCAAAGAAATCTTTGAGGATCTGAAAAAAAGAAATGTTGTTCTACATAAAGATGGCCTAGCTATAAGAAGATTGCCAAGACCCTGACACTGAGCTGCAGCATGGTGGGCAAGACCATGCAGCGGTTTAACAGGACAGGTTCCACTCAGAACAGGCCTCGCCATGGTTG
>JAFFST010053520.1:10911-30887 GCA_022414735.1 Noturus placidus
TCGGTGTTTTGTTCCATGCTCGTGTTTTCCCGTGTTAGTCCTAGTGATAGTTTCATGCTTCTGTGTTTAGGTAGATTAGTGTTTGTGTCTTTGTTTCGAATTGTTCTATAATAAATATCGTCTAAAATCCAGCGATTGCATCCGCCTCCTATACGCGCCCATTACAAATCCAGTTTCAATCTCTGCCATTTCTTACAGAATACAATCTCCAGCCTGATACAATACTGGCTATTGGATCAGTGCCATCTCTCAATTATTTACACAGTAATATTCCCAGTAATAAGTGATGAAATGGACTGCATATTTCTGATTTTAATTTCTCAGAAGTACCAACATGGGAAAATGTCACCAGTGACTGAATCTACAAAAACAAAGAAAAGACAGAAATACACCAGGAAAAATTCTTGGCAGATTTTCTCTCTGTATCAATTAAATAATTAATTCAGAGAATTTCACTGTAATAAGTGCAACATCTCCATTTGGGAAGTTGAAAGTGAATTCCCACTGGAGATCTTTTAGACGATCTATAGGACCAGAAGACTGCGTATGGGACGAGGAGGGCTAGTGAAGTGGTAGCCAGCAGTTTGGAAGGCGTGGGGTGTCATATGGTGTTCAGGCCTGCTGCTTGGGCAGCCATGCTGTCACTGCATGCGCGAATCTGTTCCTATTATTTGGGTAACACAAGTATTTCCACTCCTCATGTTTTAACTCCACACTGTGAGTCACTGAAATGATCTGCAAAAATGATTGTAAAGATTTTCTTTGGCTTTGGAAGCTGCGATGTTCCCAACAGCAGGGACGGAAAAGAAATTAAGAAGATTCAGAAAATTCAATTAAATTCAAATACATTTTGTCTCTTTAGTTGCTATGCTTTTGTCATGTATAACCTATTGTTGCCTTAGGTATGTTGTGTGTTGCGTCTTTCATGCTATGTTTTCTTTAAAAAAATCACAATAACCATTACTTATTATACTCAATAATCAGCGATATTTCAGAAAAATGCATTGTGACAATTTATCATATATATCATATCTTGTCGATCGCAAGACAACCACTGGTCGATCTTCTTAATCGGTTAAATAACAGATTGAGAGAAATGACAACACGGCGACGGGGTCATCGTTGTGCGTCAGCTGTGAACGGAGACAAGGTAGGTCGAACCGGCAGATAACACAAAGACATATCTCCAATGCTCTGCCAGCATACACTTGTGAAGCTATACAGTTACCATAACAGCCAATAGCAATTACAGCGGCTGCGCTGTATCAATACTGTGATCATTTATGTCACAATAAACTTTCCTGAGATCAACCCACTTTCAAAGTCATTTGAATCTTTTCCTGTTGCTATCTTGATCCAAAATCGAGGTCAGAATTGTAGTACATGAGCATGGCAGGATGTTAATTGCTTAATTGGATCATGCAGTAAACCTGTCTGGGAGCATCTCATTATATCTTTCCACTTGTGGCTGAGGAGACTCTCTGGTAATCAGGCAAAACATAATTGCAGACGCTTTATCTATTTCTTTCTCTCTCTCTCTCTCTCTCTCTCTCTCTCTCATGCACATACAAACAAACACACACACAGACACACACGCAAACAAACAGTAGAATTACAAAACTTTCATGCTTTCAATCAAGAACTTGGTGTCAGCAGGTGTGCGTTGCCATAATACTTGCCATGACTAATAATAATCCAAAGGGAACATTTAAAAATCATTTATCCCAAACACTAGTGGTGTCTAGAATGTGGTGAACAAGGCCACTGATGTAAGCGAACTGGTAGCATTTAAATGTCAGTCTAGACGTAAAATTGGCTTTCGGTCCCTAAGCTGTACTGCTTCAGTTTAAACTGAGCTGACATTAAAATCACGTATTAGTTTGAGTTAATACCTCATGTAATTGTATTAAGTGCATGAATGATCCTTTATTACAATATATAGTGTAAAAGAAAAGTACAATGAAATAATTGGAGACAAATGCGTCATAGTACAGGGAGTCAGCGTGGCTCCTACAGTACTGTAGGCTCACTGGCTGCACTGTGAAGAGAAAATCCTCTACAAATCTGGAACACTGACATTTTTCTGTAACACTCCAAGCTGCTGTAGGGTTATTCACTTGGAAAGGCTTTAGTTGGAGAGAGAGAGAGAGAGAGAGAGAGAGAGAGTGTGTGTGTGTGTGTGTTAGACTGAGTTGCCCATGTGGGACCCACACCACCTACGCATTAGCTCACAGCGGGAAGCAACCTTACTGCCATCTCAGCTTTCTCTCCTTCAGCATAGAGAGCATCTCCAGCTGATGAGACTGCATTTGTACCGGACACAATGTTTACATTTCAAATCTTGTGTGCTGTCTATGAATTGTCCAAATTATGTCCAAATGTGTTTCTTGGCAACGGAAAAGATGCAAAAGTGCAACAGTGACTATTCTGGAAAATCCCTGCTCTTAATTAGCAGATTGATCAAACACTCTTTTTGTGGCTAGTGTTCCACCAGGATTGAAAATCGACAGCGATAAGAATGATCTGGATATTTTAGTTGAAAACCTCTACCTCTGCCAGGAGGTTAAGCTGTATAGATGGATGGATCTTTCAATGAGATAATGACCAAGATATACCTCTAAGACAACACACAATTGTTGCCAGGGTCAGCCAGGTCTTTGTAAATACCAAAAACTAGCCATCTTTCTCAGGGATGCTCTATCATGCAACCCTTTTTTTTAGGTTCCTGCTTCATTTTAGGGCATTGTTCACCCAGTTTTACATTCATGAAACAATGCTTTGTGAGTGGGGTTTGTGTCTAGTGTCACAGCGCAGCCAGCCGCGTCCGCTGCCAACAGGGAACCGGCACTTACCGCGAACTCCACTTCCCGTGAATCACCGCCGCCGCGCCTGCGCTCTCCTTAACGTGCTCTAAACCGGACCCGCAATTGATTCCTCCCATACGCCTGGCGTGACAGAATACTTCGCCGCATTTATGGAACCAGCGGGAGATCCCAGATGGGCAGCGGCCATCGAGGGACATGGTCGCATGTTACGTGAGCAGAGCGCGCAAATTGTCGCGTTGACTGAGGAGGTTACGCGGCTCCGACAAGCGGCACACTCCAGCATGGCTATGGCCACGCCCCCCTCGAGCATTCAGCCCTCGTCTCGGCTCCCCGCTACACTGATGCTGGAAAAGTACGACGGAGATCCCGCACGCTGTCGGCCCTTCCTCTTACAGTGCTCTCTTTTCTTTTCTACCTATCCCGACATGGCGGATCAGCAGAAGATCGTCCATTTCATGCAGCACTTAAACGGCAAAGCGCTGCTTTGGGCTACCACCGAGTGGGATCAGAAGGGAGAGGGGAACCGCTCTTATGAGCAGCTAACAGGGGAACCGCTCTTATGAGCAGTCTTTGATCACTCCTCGGACCTCCGAGAAACCGGGGAGGAGCTGATGTCCTTGTCCCAGGGAGCGCTCAGCGTCGCAGAGTATGATGTTGAATTTCGGACCGTCTCCGCCCGGAGCGGATGGAACGATTCAGCTTTGAAAACCCTGTTCCACCGTCGTTTAAACGCAGAGATCATCCCAGAGCTGGCGTGCCACGATGACGAGGGGACACTGGACACTCTGATCACGCTGGCAATTCGCATTGACCGGCTACTCAAGGGCCGTGCCCTTCACCCCGCTGTCCAGGCTAGGCCAGGCCCGGTAAGCCCTGAGGAGCCAATGGAGTTGGGAAAGACCCGCCTGAGCGAACGGGAGAGACGCCACCGGGAGAACCGATGCTTCTACTGTGGCAAGTCGGACCACTTCATTCGGCAGTGCCCTGAAAGGCCGGAGAAGCCACGTCCGCACCCTAAGGTAAGCAGACAACCCCTTTTGCCTTATGGAGAACAATCTGCTTTTACCTTCCCTGCATTGTTAAAGAACTCATCTAGTTCTTATGTTGTAGAAGCCCTAATCGACTCCGGGGCAGCCGGTAACTTCATTTCACAAGCCACCATTACGCAGTACAACCTCCCTGTCCGCCTTTGGGAACACCCGTGCCGTGTCCAGGCCATCGACGGTGCCCCCATCGGGAGGGGGGTGATCACCCATTGCACCGAACCACTCCACCTCTGGGTCAGTGCCCTACATTAAGAAACCATCCGGCTGTATGTCATAGAGACAGCTCGTCATCCTGTGGTTCTCGGCCTTCCCTGGTTGAAGCATCATAATCCCCAAATATCATGTGCACGGAGAGAGATCGTTCAGTGGTCACCCCAATGTATTACTCACTGCCTCCAGGACCCGGTACTCCCAGTAGCATCCACCACAGTAGAAAGTCCTCACCCGGCCAAACCGGTAGTCATTCCACCGGCGTACCACATTCTCCGAGAGGTTTTTAGTAAGAGGAGGCAAGTGGGCTTCCCCCTCACCGGGAGTATGATTGCAAGATAGACCTCCTGCCCGGTGCCACACTGCCCCGGGGAAGAGTTTACCCCCTGACCCTCAAGGAACAGGAGGCTATGGAGGAATACATTCAGGAGGCATTGCGCCAGGAATATATTCGACCTTCCACGTCCCCGGCCTCCGCAGGGTTCTTTTTTGTCGAGAAGAAGGGAGGGGGCCTCCGATCATGTATCGACTACCGGGGACTTAACCAGTGTTGTGTAAAGTATCGCTACCCCTTACCCTTAGTCCCGTCGGCCCTGGAGCAGCTCCGTACTGCCAAGGTCTTTACCCGGTTGGATTTATGTAGCGCATACAATTTGGTGCGGATCCGGGAGAGAGACGAGTGGAAGACGGGGTTTAGCACCACCTCGGGGCACTACGAATACCTGGTAATGCCGTATGGGCTGGCCAACGCTCCTTAGGTATTCCAGTGCCTCATTAACGATGTACTGTGGGACATGTTGGGGCGTTATGTAATCACCTACATTGATGACATTCTCATCTACTCGAACACTCAGGAAGAACACGTCCAACACGTGCGCAAGGTTCTACGTCGTCTATGGGAGAATAAGTTATATGTAAAGGCGGAGAAGTGTGAGTTCAATCAGCATACTATTGCCTTTCTGGGATACGTGATCAGTCCCCAGGGAGTCGCCATGGACCAAGGGAAGGTTAAGGCTGTACAGGGATGGCCCACACCTACAACTATTAAGGAGCTACAGCGTTTCCTGGGGTTCGCCAATTTCTATCGTAGGTTTATAAGGAACTTCAGTATGGTGGCAAGACCTCTCACCTCCCTCCTATAGGGGAAACCTAGCCGCCTCCAGTGGAACCCCTCGGCCCAAGAAGCTCTCGAGAAGCTCAAGTTGGCCTTTTCAACCGCCCCCGTCTTAAGGCACCCAGACCCCTCGACACCTTTCACGATAGAGGTGGACGCTTCGGAAGTAGGGGTAGGAGCCATATTGTCCCAAAGGTTCGGGGAGAAACTGAAGCTCCACCCCGTCGCCTATTTCTCCAGAACCTTCTCCCCCGCGGAGTAAAACTACAGTGTGGGAGACAGAGAGCTACTAGCCGTAAAGTTAGCGCTGGAGACATGGCGACATTGGCTAGAAGGGGCGAATCACCCCTTCGTCGTCTATACGGACCACAGGAATCTGGAATACCTTCGAACGGCCAAGAGGCTCAATGCTCGCCAGGCTCGCTGGGCCCTGTTCTTCAAGAGGTTCGATTTCACCTTATCCTACCGACCAGGTTCCAAGAATGGCAAAGCAGATGCTCTCTCCCGTCATGATCCTCCTGGGCGGGACAATCCGAGGGAGGAGTACATTCTAGACCCAGCCTGCGTAAGCAACGCAAGGAGCGAAGTTTGGGCCGAAAACCATCGCCGCCTGCGGGTCGCCGCGAATACATACAAACGCAATGCAGACCATCATCTCGGTGAGAACCCACAATACCAGCCCGGGGATCGGGTGTGGCTGTCCACCAAGAATCTACGCCAGCAGCCAGGTAGGACAAAACTGTCGCCCAGATACACGGGCCCCTTCACGATTCTCAGGCGTATTAATGAGGTCACTTATCACCTCAAACTTCCACGGCACAGACGCAAACTCCACTTCCCATGAATCACCGCCGCCGCGCCTTCGCTCTCCTCCCCTGAGTTCTGAGTGCACATACCTGTCACCAATCATCCCACACAGCTCCTGCCAGTATAAATTCCCCTCGGCCGCATTCACTTGATGCGAAGTATACGTCTATTCAACTCGTTCCGTAGCGTTACCAAGCCTGCTTTCTACGTGTACCTGACCGTGTTTTACGCCTTTTCGACGTTTATTTCCTGCTCCGTTCTAGTCCGTTCATCCGATCGCTTGACCCTCGCTACCACTTGGATTACGTATTCTGCTTGCCCCGTTCTAAATCAATTCGCCCGATCGCCTGACCCACGCCGCCATTTCCTTAACGTGCTCTAAACCGGACCTGAGCCGGCACGTTTGGCACTCGGCTTTAACTACGCAAGTCCTCCTCACTTCTGCATCTTCCGCGATTGATTCAGAATAGACATGGCTTTATTAAGACCCAGGAAGCAAGATATGGGTTTCATCTGGTCTGTCACTATCCAACAGAACACACACACACACATGTATATATATATACAGAACACATTGTAGGTTCTACAGTGGGTTCTCTCATCTTGTGTAAACACAGGTGAAACTAATGCCTAACCTAATAACGATGATGGAACATGAATATTTCTTTATAATTGTAATCATTTTGCTAATATGAGGCAAGGTGATGCAGTGGGTAGCAGGACAGCTCTAGGGTCCTGGGATCAATCCTGATCGTTGGTTGCTACTTTTGGATACCCTGTGTTTGTGTGGGTTTCCTCCTACCTTCCAAAAGTATACAAGTAGGTGGACCGGTGACTCTAAATTGTGGCTCTAAATTGTGTGTGTGTGTGTGTGTGTGTGTGTGTGTGTGTGTGTGTGTGTGTGTGTGTGTGTGTGTGTGTGTGAGCATGTTTTTATATTTTAGTGGGGTCCCACAAGCATAGGAATATGACAGTTTTGACTGTGGCTGGTCCCCTGGAGGAAAACTGCTACTTATTAAATAATAATAATAATAATAATAATAATAATAATAATAATAATAATAATAATAATAATAATAATAATAATAATAATAATAAAATACAAACAAACAAATAAATAAAGAAATAAATGTGCTAAAGTTTTCATTTTGGTTACTAATGTTAAAGTTAGGGTTAGATTCAGGTCTATGCACAGCATCTGTATTAGTAATTATGGCAATTGAAAGTCCTCACAAGAATAGCAAGACAGACATGACCAGGACATGTCCCTCCAGTTCCACTACGATATGTGGATGACTGATAGATGTTAAAGATACAGCACTTTTAGTTCTGACCTTGTATATTTCCCCAAACACGAGCCAAAACAAAGCTATTTCAATCCTATTAAAGTAAAAGGAGACAAATAGTCTCTGTGACAAAAGAAGATCATTAGGCTGCATCGCCAGATACTGTATGTACCCCTAAGAGCTCTGATCTGTACACAGTGTCCTTTAGAAATTTAAATAAATGTGCTCATGGTTCTAATAAATAAAGATATATAGTCCTTTCCAAAAGTATTGGGACAGCAAGGCCAAATATCTGTGTGTGTGTGTGTGTGTGTTTTAACTATACACCGATGATACTGGGTTTGAGATGAACATGAGATGATCATCAGAATTTCAGCTTTCATTTCCTAATATTTACATCTAGATATGTGAAACAACTTAAAACATGGCACCTTTGATTGCAGACCACACAATTATTAGGTGAGCAAAATTATAGGAACAAATTAAATGAAAGTAAATAACACTTAATATTTGGTCGCATATCCCTTGTTGCAATAACTGCATCTACAACTTCAATAAGCCACTGACATCACCAAACTGTTGCATTCTTCTTTTTATGTTGCTTTTGCAGGCATCTTTCAGTTGTTGTTTGTTTTGATGGTTTCTCCCTTCAGTCTCCTCTTCAGGAGGTGAAATACATGCTCAACTTGGTTAAGGTGTCGTGATTAACTTGGCCAGTCTAAAACCTTCCACTTTTCCCAACTGATAAAGTCCATTGTTGAGTTGAAAGTCAGTACGTTTACATGGACAACAATAATTCAATATTAACCCGATTAAGACAATACTCTCATTTAGAAACAATCATGCAAACAGCAATTTTTAATTACCTTAATCTGATTATGGTCATACTTGTATTAAACACTAATCGAATTAAGACATGTGGAGAACTCCTGTTTTAGTCACAAATAATTAACTGCACTTGAAGCGTTCATAAAGTTTTTAATTAAAAACACCCAAAACTGTATATGGTACCATAATGAAGACGAACTGTATGTTAATACGTGAAATTCCGGAGGGACGTCGGACGGCGTAGCGTGGGCCCGTAATGACATGTGACGTTAATAGATCTATGTTCTATAACATGTAAAACGGGAACATGAAAGGAGTATTCTAAAAGCGACTCATGTAAACACCTTAATGACAATATTGTCTTATTCAGAATAAGGTCAATAATTAGATTATTGCTGCCCATGTAAACATAGTCAGTGTTTTTGGGTCATTGTCTTGCTGCATGATGAAGTTCCATCCAATTAGATTGGATTCATATCTCTTCGAATTGGTAAAAAAGTTTTTCTTCGAAAAAATGTTTCTGCAGACTTCTGAATTCATTCTGCTGCTACCTTCAGGAGTTACATCATCAATAAGGATTAGTGAGCCCATTTCAGAAGCAGCCAAGCAAGCCCAAATCATGACACTACCTCCACCATGTTTGACCAATGAGCTTGTATGTTTTGGGTCATAAGCTGATCGTTTCTTTTGCCACACTTTGGCTGTTCCATCACTTAAGTTAATCTTGAATGTTTGTGGCTCATCTCTGTATTTCTATGGCAATTCCAATCTGGTCTTCTGATTCTTACTGCTCATGAGTAGTTTGCATATTGTGACATAGCCTCTATATTTCTGCTCACTACGTCTTCTTTGAATTTTGTATTGTTATACCTTCAACTCTTTTTGGTTTTACTTCACAACTCTCACAATGTTTCTGTCATCAGCTGCTGTTGGCTGACCTGTTCCATGTCTGGCTGTGGTTTCTTTCCTTTTCAGGACATTACAAATTGCCTATGCGCAATACTTGTACACTTCATCTTATCAATTTTCCCTATTTTCTCAACTTTTAAATGGCTTGCTTTTCTCTCATAGACAGCTCTCTGGTCTTTATATTGGTTTATTCTTTTAACAACAAATGCAGTCCTCACATGTGAAACACAGGGCTCAAAGCAAAAGTAGACATTCAGAGCTATTAATTGTTTAAACAATCAATCTAGCAGGGAAAGCCTCACAGAGCCACAGTTGCATAAGTAACTGTATGTTGCTCTAAGAATTGGATGGCTGCTGCTGCTGTTGGTCCATGTTGTAGGTGAAATACGAGGCACAGCAAGAAATGTTTTGCAGACTCACCGGCCTTGAAGTCCTTGCAAGATCCCTGCTGATTATCTCTCTCTGGTGGGGCATCACCCCAACTGGACTCCTTCTGTTAGGAAAGTTCTGCCTTTCTGTTAGAAAAGTCCCATTATCGGTTTAAGCATCCAACTGAGGGTGACGCTCCACATGGCAGCCAGGCAAATATAATGAAATTCACCACACATTGGGGTGATTGGGGTGCTAGCATTCTCTGTGAATTCTGATGAATGCGGATGGTCTGATCCTTGGTGGATGCACAGAGGAACAAGTAGGGATGTGACAGGGAGGAAATAGGTTGGGTTGGTTGTCGTTGGCACTTTTCTCTCTTTTCCCCCTCACTTTTAAATTTCTGAATGCCCTTGCGCATGCGCATTTCACTTTTACTTTCACTAATTAGTGCCAATTGGGGGGCAGCAACTGCTTGAATGGTGGGTACATTATTATTCTTCAAGAAGAACACAACAACAGAACAATGACAAACTCCCTTAAACATAGAAATTTTATTAACAAAACTAATACGATGGCTTTATTAACAAAACCAAGATGCACGGTAAAACATGCTGTGTTATAAAATAATGTCTGTATTATTTTATAACTCATGTCGTAATATAAAATAATTAATACATTACACAAAGTTTAAATAAAAAAGTGAAAATCAGCAAACACTGTGGATCCAAATAAATAAGAAAATAATATAAACTTTCATCTATTAAACATAGAACATTTATTAACAAAACTAATAAGACAGCTTGGAGGCATGGCATAGCTACACCATTCTGTAATATAACAAATAAATGACACAAAAGTTTAAATAAAAAATTGAAAATCTTAAATCTGACTCCTGCTGATCTGTGCTGCGACTCTGACTCATTCGGCTCATGCTGAATTGAGCAGACGCGTTCAGTTTTTAATTTTAGCATCCATTCTCTAACTGAACTAAATGATTTTTATTACTACAAAAAAGCAAAACGACAGTGGAGGTGGGGCAAGTGATTTAAGCGGTGTAACAACGGTAACACAGACCATCGCAGCAAGCCTAGGAGCCAGTCATTCACATATGGGAGGATACTGATACCAATGGTCATTAGAAGTGACAATGATGGAAGTATACATCTTGGTGCTAAGTAAAGGTCAAAGGGCAGATCATTGAACTTCAATGCATGTTCTTTCGCATCACTAACTAGATCATCACTTTCAGATTTACGAATTTGTCTTCGTTTTTCCATTGAGGAAAATAAGCTGAGTAGAACTCTCTGTTTTGAATGAGCCTTGAAAAAATCTGGAGGCTGGTGGGGGAACTATAGCTCTGATCCCTGCAACTCTGTCATTAGGACCCTCTAATCTGATGCAGTTACGATCAAGGTAGGTTCTGCAGAGCAGATTGCACAAACCATAACTGGTGATGCATATAAACCAGCTTGGCAGGGAGTTACCCCATATCGTGTCCTAGGTGTCTCTCTACAGAGAATGAAGTGTCAATCAACTGTTGACACTTTCAACCATGTTCATATTATGCTGCACATAAAAATAAACTGTCTACTGTCACTGTAGTGATGATTAATTGACTTATTTAAAGGTATTTGTAAATCTGAGCATTAGTAGAGTATAAAAATGGGTCTTTACATTTCTGCTGGTAAAGTAAAAAATATCAAACAAATCACAAATATATTTAAAACAGTATTTTATTTATTTTTTTAAAGTAAATATTAAAATGGAAACTCACAGCACATTCTCCTATGCACTTGTATAATTGACACAAATTATGCCAGGACCCTTGCTTCATTTGGCCCATGTGAACTTGGAAAACATTACAATAGGCACTAGGCCTACACTACTGTGCAACATTTTCACACAATCCAGAATTCATAGCACAGCCATAGCATTGTTACAGCCATTGTATAGTGTGCAACAACACAGCTCATGCTACTTAACTAAAACTGACAATCAGCAGCCTTTTAATCCGAAGTGTAGTTTCAGCAAACTACTGTATATTTGTGCATTTCGGTTTCTACCATGGCTGGCTTGACTGCGGTCTGAATATGGGCTGTGTGCTGAGCTTGATTTACAGTTGTAATCAAAATTATTCAACCCCTATTGCAAATCAGGTTTATTGTTAAATGTACAGAATTTCAGATGTTTGCAATGAACAAATCAAACAAAAGCAATTGAAATAGTTCAACCCAACAAATGCTTTAAGTGGTTTCCACTTATAATGAAATGTCTTAGTTTTAGTATTTCTTCATCATATTTATTAATTTTAGTCAATTATACTCTGACTAAAAGGGCATAGAATATTACAACAGTATTTTAGCTGATGAACAATATGCAAAAATGTAACCATATATTCACACATTTTATAATTAACTGTTACGAAATCAAGGCACAGACAGAAGCAAGTACAGGTATGGTAGTTTAACAAAATAACAAGAAGTCCAAAGGATAAGGCAGAAGTCAATGTTCATAAATAGACAGAGGATCAGGCGATCAGCAAACGGGCATAAACAAATCAAATAATGAGGACAAGAATAGGATCAAAACTATGTCACGTAAACCAGGAACAAAGGCTTGATAATGAGTCAAAACTTACACACAATAGTTTGCAACACATATAGACACACGAGGGGTTTAAATAACAAACATAATCAAGGGTGAAACACAAAACAGCGGAGACAGGACAGAAATCATAACAAATGCACCCATGTCAAAAGTAAACAAAATGTCAACATCTTTGTCAAAGCCGTAAGCTTCAAAAGATCAAAATTCAGAAATTTACAGGTCAAACTGCACCTCGATATAGACGGCACAAGGTTAATGTAACCACTCGAGGAAAGAAATATCTTTCACGTCCCGTGTCCTTTCAGTGACTTGAGTTCTCTGCCAGTTAATTTTGTTAAGCTTTAGCTGAAAATAGTGTATCCTGTACTGTTGTATCAGAGAGACAAATGCTATGGCTAAACCACATACAACTCTGTCCTTTACAGTAAGATGGAGTGAATATAGAGACACCACTATACTATGTAACAGTAAAAGTTCATATACAGACCTCACTGATAAGTGAAACAACATTTCAATTAGACAATATGATGTGAACTATTTCACCTCTACATGGCAAATGATAAGTCATCTAGGCGAGGTTGAAAAGAGTTCAAACACTGACATATTAGAATAGTAAACACCTGATTCATAGAAAGAGAAGTAGAAAAAAGGGAGAGAGGGAATGAACTCTGGAGTGGAGTCATGTGGTTTGAGTCTGGAAGTATGAAGAGTTTCAAGGTGATGACACCACTTTGATACACTGCCGTATATCAAACACTGCTATACTGAGCCACAAAAATCATATGGAGGGGTTTAGAAAGAGTAATCATCTGCAAGGAGAGAGATAGAGAGAGAGAAAGAGATGTAGTGAATATGACCCCACTATAATATATAACCGCGAAAGTTCATATAAAGACCTCACTGATAAGCGAAACAACACTGTACACCCGAACACAGGATAGACTGCAGACTCGACTTAATCAATGCACCGAGATGTCTGAGAGACAGAGAGAATGGATTGAAAATTGCTGGGGAGTTGGCAGCTCATTCGTTCTTGTCTCACACATAAAACCCAAAGCGGACTATGAAAAATCCATATGGAAATTCATCGGCAGGTAGTGAATTTCTCAGTGGCACTGGGGCCATGGAACATCAACCGCTTCATTAGGACTCAAGTGCTACAGTGAAGATCATTCTTCAGGAGGATTTTTAGGTGATTCAGCACGAACTGTCCAAACAGAGTAGCAATGACTTCTCGTGGGGATTCTCACACTATAACCAGTGAATGAAAGAGATTACATAGGAATAACTGTAATGAGGGTGACCTTTTCCAGTCCGTTTTTTTCCTTCCAGTAGCTATTTTGGCAAGGTCAGCAGGCTAACTCATGCTTATATAAAACAGGAAAACAGAGCTCTCATTTGCCTATTGCAGAAGATACGGTTAGAATGCAAATGTTGAGGTGTTTGGGCTGAAACCTAAACAGTACGTCTATTGTCCAATCATATCACAAAACACTTTTCTGAAAAGCAACATTGTACAACCATGTTAGTATGGTTAGATATAAAATTAGCATAGTCAACATTAAAAAATGTAAACCATACAAAACAAGAAATAATTTTCATAAGAGAAATGGCAACAGAGTGTTGTTGCCAAAAGATTAAAGAAAAAGAAAGATGAGAGGAACAACATAAGATCAGCTTTATGCTTTCTTTATCTTAATACTTAAAATTTAAGCTAATTCTAGAGCCAGTGGTGGAAAGGAACAAATTACATGTAATTGAGTACATGGTTCAATGTAACAGTAGGTTGATGAGTATAATTTGACTTTTACTTGAGTTTTGTTCTTTTAAATAAAATACTGAACTTCAGGGGGTACAGTTGCTTAGTGGTTAGCACGTTTGCCTTGCACCTCCCGTGTTAGGGGTTTGAGTCCTGCCTCCACCCTGTGGACGTAGAGTTTACACCTTCATCCTGTACTTCAGAGGTTTCCTCCGGGTACTCTGGTTTCCTCCCCCAGTTCAAAGACATGCATGGTAGACTAATTGGCATGTCTAAATTGTCCGTAGTGTATGTGTGAGTGTGGGCGCGATTGTGCCCTGTGATATGATGGCACTCCACCCAGGGTGACCCCTGCTTCATGCCCCAAGTCCCCTTAGACAGGTTCCAGTCTCCCCGCGACCCTGTGTAGGATAAGTGGTACAGAATAGATGGATGGATGATAGAAGTATGGATGGATGGATATTCAAATTCACTACATTTATTTCTGATTTCTGTTACAGACAAAAAAAATAGTCATGCATGTAACTCTTGAAGTCTGCAATCCAATGATAAAAAAGTACGATTTCAAATAATTCAATTTCAAGACCCAATCAAAATAAAGCATTTTCCGGCTGAAAGTCTATGCGCTATTTTCAGATCAAAACAATTCTTTCATGTCTGAAAAATTGTGGACATTTAAAACAGGAATTTGTTTAGTACAAAGTAGCGTTTCACCAGATGACTCATTCACTTGAGTAATTTTCTTGACCACCTATTTTGTTTTTAAGTAAGAGCATTACTTCTACTTCAAGTCAGTGTGTTTTGTACTCTTTCCAACACTGCCTAGAGCTGATGACACACTGATAAAATGTTTATGGAATAATAAAACCCTTCTCATACAAATTCATTACTCTGTGAAGTGGTTATAACACAAATGATTCATGTGTATAATTTAGACTCCAGTCTCATTACAGTAAATGTTATTGCAAAATAGGAGAGAAGAGACAGAGTAGCCAGGTTGAAATACGTTTCTATCTGTTTATAAATGTAAATGGCAAACATATGAGATTATTAAAAGTATAAAATTTGGTTTTCTGCATTTCAATTAGACAATATGTTGCCAGGCAAGGTTGAAAGGAGTGTTAAAAACATTGGGAAACTGGAATAAAAAATGTTTATTCCGAGAAAGAAAAGTAGAAAAAAGGGTGAGAGGGAATGAAATCTGGAGTGGAGTCATGTGGTTTGAGTCTGGAGGTGTGAACCTGTTTCAAGGTGATGACACCATGACACTGCAGTGAATCAAACACTGCCATACTGAGCCACAAAAACATATGGCGGGGTTTAGAAAGAGTAATCATCTGCAAGGAGAGAGAGAGAGAGAGAGAGAGAGAGAGAGAGAGAGAGAGAGAGAAGGAGATATGAGGGAGAAAATAGATGCAGAAGACATGAAAACAGTGAAACATGTGGATCCAAGATAGCTTATGCTGATTAGTGCTGGTGCTGGTCTATAATTTTTTTTTCTAGCATCACATTCCAAGTAATAATGTAATACTAGCCAACCACACACCAAACAACATAATTCTGCACCAACCACACACCAAACAACATAATTCTGCACCAACCACACACCAAACAACATAATTCTGCACCAACCACACAACAAAATTGTGCACCAACCCAACCACTAATTGATTGGACATGGTAAATGGCACACTTATATAGCGCTTTTATCCAAAGCGCTCTACAACTGGTTCTCATTCACCCATTCACATACCAATGGTAGCAGAGCTGCCATGCAAGGCGCTAACTTACCATCGGGAGCAACTTGGGGTTCCGTGTCTTGCCCAAGGACACTTCGGCATGTGGAGTCACGTGGGCCGGGAATCGAACCGCCAACCCTACGATTTAGTGGATTAGTGGACAACCCACTCAACACCTGAGCCACAGCCGCCCCATGGCTAAAAACACATCAAGAATGAGGCAGTCCTTTGCAATCCATTGTAGTCGGAACTCAGAAAATTTTGATATCCGACACAGAATAGTGCAATGGAGTGCTCATTTAACTTGGAATTCCAAGTCGGGAACTTGGGCAACATCCACCTTACCCAAGTTCCCTGATATAAACACACCGACTTCATAACATATGGCAGTGCACAGCAAATGGAAAACAGTTTCTCCTTTGCATCATGTTCTACTTGATAAAACTTTATTTGACTTGCTATGTAGCTTTTTGTGTTGTGAAAAGCTTTGCCAGGTTAGATTTGCAATGGAATTCTATCGATTTCAGTCCAATTTGACTAACATGATAAGACCATTGTGACCATAATTCTTTACAAGCAAAGATGCGCAAAGAAGTCGACCGAGCTTATATGGCACTTCTAACTACTAATCATCTTTATGTTTCTCAAATTCAGAGACTAGCCATACAGACATGACCTTGTTCTGGGCATTTTCTGAGCCGAAGTGCTGGAACACGTTTATATCAGAACTCTGGGAAATCGACTTCCGAGTACAATGGGTTGTAGCATAACACCTGTATGAAAGCTAACAAGCAGACACTTAACGTGTGTGTTTGTTTGTATTCATACCCGAGTAATCAACTGGCAGCTAGGAACGTGTTAGCTCAGGAACCAGATGTATTTACACAAATGCATATATGCACATATCAGCATTTCAGTGTAAACAGTGTGAAGTCAGCTTCCAGTGTTGAGAAAGGCTATAAAGCAGTCCTCACCATCATATGAAACAATTTCAATCTGTGGGCAATGACTTGATATTTGATACTATGAATGACTGCAAAACCACTTTCTCGTATAATCTTTACGCTGTTTCCACTAGTTAAACATGGTCAAACAGGTTAATAGTAAATGATTCAGCTCTGCCTAGTTTAACAGAATAGTTCAATGCATATTAAGGGTGTAACACTAGACAAATTTCACGATAGACCACTTTTTGCCACTGTAATCAACCTCAAAACCCTGTTTCCCCAAACGTGAATATATGATCTTTTTCAGCTCTGACAGCAGGTATAATCAAGTAATGTAGTGAAATAGTAAAACCAAGTAACATAGCCTAAGCAGTTGATTCCAAGTTCTAGACAGTTGTATTATGTTAAACAGTTTTGGGAATATGGGATTAATATTTTTCTGGGATTTGAACTCATAACATTCTGATCAGCCCTCCAAGGTCTTAACCATTGGGGTCACAGGGTATTTAAAATATAGATACATAAATGTATCAATCATGAATAATCACAATCCTCTTATTGTTATACTCTTGGGTGCATGCTTGACTTCGGGGTATGGGGCAAAGTCTAACGTGCCCTTCCAACATTCTTCTGATGTAAATAATTGTTCATTTCTGATATTTTCACGCTAGTGCTCAATAGGGCTGGGAGATATATCGATATAATATCTATATTGTGATAAATGATTGCGTGATACACTTTTCTAAGATATCGTTGCTATAATTATGTATTTTTTTACATTTTTAATCAATGCAAATTAAATGGTACTGAATGGATGCTGTTGATTGATGTAATTTAACTTAATCTTAATCTTCTTCATCTTTGTAGGCATGATGAAGACGATACTAAAGAAAAGTATAGATTTTTTGGGTTATTTTACTGTTTTGCAGACAGTTTTTTAGCTAAATTATATATCGTGATACGCATCGTGTATTGTAGAAATGTCCTCAAGTATTGATGATATTTTTGTCATATCGCCCAGCCCTAGTGGTCATGCAGTGCCATAAAGCAGTTGGTTAAAGTTGGAAAACATTTCTGATATCCCTTTTCTGAATAGAAAGAAAACCAATGCCTGTGACTGCATTATCCAAACCTGATCAACTGCTGAAGAGAGGAATGCCATGCTTCCAACCCAGAGACAAGGATGAATATGCTTTCTTGGACTCAAGAGCCACTCGAGAACCCTCCTGAAGGGTTTATTAAGCCAAGCGACATTGAGCCAAATGTCATGAGTCACTCATTTGTGTTATTTGAGCAATTAACTCTAAGCCTCTCAGACATGAATCAGAGGGGAAGAATACACACTAATACTGATTGCCGTGGAACACTGAGTTGATGCGCTCAATATAAAACCGTCGACATTTTGGAAGTCTCTGCAACTTTTACTTACATCTGTGTCTGGCCCCTTGTCAGCCCCTGGACAGGAGAATGTGACGAACTCATGGCACCTTTTGTGCACCACAAAACAGCACACTGGAAAAAAAAAGAAAGAAAAGAAAGTATTATATATAGGAGTTTTATAACATACCGGCTCATATTGAACCTTGCACAAGAATATTCAGTCTGTAATATTAGGTGGCGATTCATCTCACTACTCATTATACTCTGCCCTGCATAACAGAAGTTTATTGTATTTCATCTCTTGCTCATAAATAGGCCAAAACACATCCAGATGCTTCAGTAGAATGGAAAAGGAATGATAAATTAGATTCACAGAAGTTCTGGTTCTGCAGAAGTATAGCTAATGACAGCTCCAGAGATAGTTCTGTCATCTTATAAGTTGACTGCTACAAATGTAAGATGCTTGCTCGCTCTCTTTATTTGATTTATTCATTTGTATAGCACTTTTAACAATGGACATTGTCTCAAAGCAGCTTTACAGAAACATATATACACAGGACACAGATTTTAAGTGTGTGAATTTATCCCTATTGAGCAAATCGGTGGTGAGGTAATAAGATATGAGTAAGAAACCTTCAGAGGAACCAGACCAGAAGGAAACCCCTTACATTACATTATAGCATTTGGCAGACACCCTTATCCAGAGCGACTTGCAATTATCTCATTTATACAACTGAGCAATACAGGGTCAAGGGCCCAACGGGGGCAGTTTGGCAGTGCTGGGATTTGAACTCACAACCTTCCACTCAGAAGTCCAACATCTTAACCGCTGAGCTACCATTTCCCAATTAGGAATCCATCCTCATCTGGGTAACAACGGATAATGTGAACGTAAAGGGAAGTTCGTTATGGTTTTTATATGAAGTCTGTTTGTGCAACTAGTCCACTGTCCACTCAAGGAGACCTGAGTGAAAAATTGTATATGGTAATTGCAGTCCTAAGGCCATAGCAGCAACCGTAGTCCCAGCAACCACAGTGAGAGTGTCCATGTGGAATTGAGGTCCAAAACCATTTCCATAATACTTCAAGCGGTACCATCCTAAGCAATCTCCAGACTGTAGCGTCCAATTGATGAGAGCTCCATCCAGAAGTAGGGCATCTCTCTCTCTCTCTTTCTCTCTCTCTCTCTGTCTTTCACACACACACAGACCACATTTAGACCACAAACAGTAGATGCAGTATGTAAATTCACTTTTCTAACAATTACTATAGCAACTGTTTAACATTGGATGTTGATGGCACTGCAAAAAAAAAAAAAAAAAAAGAGTCATCTTAGCAAGTGAAAATATCTTGAATATAGTCAAATCTGTATAGAAATTCTTATTAAATGTTTACAATGAACCAAATATAAGATCATTAAAACTATTTCTGTATATTTTTACTAATTACGAATTTGTAGTTTTCTTATTCTGTGGGCATCTAAGTTTGCTTCTTTCTGAAAATGAATGCTTAAAATGAGAAATGACAAATGAAAAATGACCTACCAATAGAAGAAAACTATTTCATGCTTGAAATGCATACAAATGGCTTGAAATAGGGTTAATAATCATATATTTGATTGATTGTAATCTTGTAAAAAGAATTACTAGATAAATCTGACTATACTCAAGGTATCTTCACTGGTTAAGATGTTGTTGTTGTTTGTTGCAAACAAAACCTGATTTACCTGATGATCTGCATATACAGTGCCTTGCGAAAGTATTCGGCCCCCTTGAACTGTTCGATCTTTTGCCACATTTCAGGCCTCAAACATAAAGATATAAAACTGTAATTTTTTTGTGAAGAATCAACAACAGGTGGGACACAATCATGAAGTGGAACGAAATTTATTGGATATTTCAAACTTTTTCAACAAATAAAAAACTGAAAAATTGGGCGTGCAAAATTATTCAGCCCCTTTACTTTCAGTGCAGCAAACTCTCTCCGGAAGTTCATTGAGGATCTTTGAATGATCCAATGTTGACCTAAATGACCAATGTTGATAAATAGAATCCACCTGTGTGTAATCAAGTCTCCTTATAAATGTACCTGCTCTGTGATAGTCTCAGAGGTCCGTTTAAAGCACAGAGAGCATCATGAAGAACAAG
>JAFFST010053520.1:31833-64238 GCA_022414735.1 Noturus placidus
GAAATATCCAATAAATTTCGTTCCACTTCATGATTGTGTCCCACCTGTTGTTGATTCTTCACAAAAAATTACAGTTTTATATCAAGTAATCAACAAGACAAGTCCAGGTTTTTTGACCTTTTAAAAGCTACAGGATAGACATGCAAATATATAGGTTTAAAAAAAATAAATAAATACATAAACACTAGAGAAAGGGACTGTCAAATTCCTTTACAAACTGAATATTAATGAGATTGAATATCAATTTTATCTGACATCTTTAACTCAGCTATAGTCCAAATAACAACTGGCTTCATATTCACCATTTACATTTATTACATAGGGTAGATAAAATAGTATTGTGCTACCTACATAGTGCACTTAGCTTCAAGGTGCACTGTTTGTCCGACTGAACCTCATGAGAATGAAATTCAGCCACTTAAATGTGTTCCACAGTGATAATCTAATATAATGTATTGAATTTGCTCTCCCCTCAAATTAACTCAACACACAGCCACACACAACCTGTGTAAACCGCTGGCAACAAAAGTGAGTACACCCCTAAGTGAAAATGTACAAATTGGGCCCAAAGTGTCAATATTTTGTGTGGCCACCATTATTTTCCTGCACTGCCTTAACCCTCTTGGGCATGGAGTTCACCAGAGGTTCACAGGTGGCCACTGGAGTCCTCTTCCACTCCTCCATGATGACATCACGGAGCTGGTGCATGTTAGAGACCTTGTGCTCCTCCACCTTCCATTTGATGATGCCCCACAGATGCTCAATAGGATATAGGTCTGGAGACATGCTTGGCCAGTCCATCACCTTCACCTTCAGTCTTGAGGTGTGTTTGGGGTCGTTATCATGCTGGAATACTGCCCAGCATCCCAGTCTCAGAAGGGAGGGGATCATGATCTGCTTCAGTATGTCACAGTAAATGTTGGCATTCATGGTTCCCTCAATGAACTGTAGCTCCCCAGTTCCGGCAGCACTCATGCAGCCCCAGAGCATGACACTCCCACCACCATGCTTGACTGTAGGCAAGACACACTTGTCTTTGTACTCCTCACCTGGTTGTCGCCACACAAGCTTGACACCATCTGAACCAAATAAGATTATCTTGATCTCATCAGACCACAGGACATGGTTCCAGTAATCCATGTCCTTAGTCTGCTTGACTTCAGCAGACTTTCTTGTGCATCATCTTTAGAAGAGGCTTCCTTCTGGGACGACAGCCATGCAGACAATTTGATGCAGTGTGCGGCGTATGGTCTGAGCACTGACAGGCTGACCCCCCACCCCTTCAACCTCTGCAGCAATGCTGGCAGCACTCATACGTATATTTCCCAAAGACAACCTCTGGATATGACTCTGAGCATGTGCAATCAACTTTGTTGGTCGACCATCGCGAGGCCTGTTCTGAGTGGAACCTGTCCTGTTAAACCGCTGTAAAAACAGTGTAAATTTGCTGTCCCCTCAAAATAACTCAACACACAGCCATTAATATTTAAACCACTAGCAACAAACGTGAGTACACCCCTAAGTGAAAATGTTCAAATTAGGCACAAATAGTCATTTTCTCTCCCTAAGCCTAGAAAAGAGAAAAGAGAACCGCCTATGGGTAGAAAGCAAGCCATTTTGAAACTGAGAAAAGAGGGAAAATCTATCAGAGCCATTGCACAAGAATTAGGCAATATCCTGAAAAAGAAAGAAACAACTGGTGTATTAACAACCAGACATCAAACAGGTCAGCTGAGGAGAACAACAGCAGTTGATGACAGAAACACTGTGAGAGCTGTGAAGAAAAACCCAAAAGCAGCAGTCAGTGACATCACCGACAGCCTTCACAGGGCAGGGGCGAAGGTATCACAATCCATCGTTCGTGCAGCAATATAAAGGCCATACCACAAGATGCAAACCACACACACACACACACACACACACACACACACACACACACACACACACAGAGAGAGAGAGAGAGAGAGAGAGAGAGAGAGAGAGAGAGAGATTCAATTAGCAGCATACAGTTCCACTGTAATAAGTGAGATACACACATATGAAACAGGATGTGGGTAACTGGCCAATAAGAGCATAATTGATGCGTTTAATTGTCATTAATGATCAGCCTTGTATCACCAAATATTATTTTGCCAAATATAAAGGCCTGAAATGACAAAATCTGTTTCAATTGGACCTTTGACAGCAATGCGTGAATTCAGCAATTTATATTCCTATAGGTAAATGAAGGCTTTCTCTTACATTTGAACCAACTGAATAAAAGTGTGTATGTGATTAGAGTTGTGCGAGATCAAGCCTCCCAGTGTGTGTTCAAATATTACAGCTTGACCTTTCCATACGTGTTTCAGCAACGTCTCTGAATATTGAATCTCATTGAATGCAGTCTAACCAATCATTACTCCCAATCAATATCACATGCCAGCATGTCTGAACGAACCCTCTGTCTCCTACACATAAACTTGAACTCTGTCGCCACAGACCGCACACAGAGGGCTTTGTTTTGGTTGTGAATGCACAGTAGACATTGGAATTAGATTGGAAGATGATTTTGGAAGCGAGTTCTCAAGTCTAGACTGAACAAGAGCTTCCAAATCCACCAGGTCTGCTGCTAGAAGTGGCTTTTTATTCTTCTGAGAATCTGGTTAGCTTGGTCATCATTGTATATATTTTTAGTATTCAGGGTAGGACCATCCTAATGTGCACCAACTAACCAGAGATGTTTATTATTGGGCCAGTCTGACCTGAATTAAATCAACCCATTGATTTCTATTAAGCTTGACATCTTGTATATACCATAAGCCATGTTTCCATCCAATTTAAATGTAAATGTTTTGGAAGTTTTGAAAGTTGTTGCAATCAGGGAAGTCAGTATGTTTTTTTTCCCCCAAATATAATAAATGACTTGTGCTTCAGAGCATGCAGGCAAAAGGTTATCACTAACCTCATGTTATCTTACAATCAGAGCCAGATGCCTGATATTTGGGAAGGGTGTGAGACAGTTCTGGGAGGTAATTATTTCAAATCATTTCAGTGACCGGCTTTGGCTCAGGCATTTAAGAAAAATAAACATTTGAGATGCTGTATGAGATCGGTGCGCTGGTTAGTAGAGTTATTCATTGCCATTGCGCAACATGAACTGAGTATCATATCAGATCAGCCAGTTAACCAATCACATGATTCCTTGAGGCTTTTTTTTATGTGAATCGAGGAATTTATTCGGCAAATGTGATTTCAACTGAGTGCATATGACTTTTATGTGCATTTTGGAGATTTTATTTGCATCTGGTGTTTCCATCCAGCACACATTTTGAGATATCGCATAAAAATATGTGGATGGAAACATATTTGTGTCCATTATCACTTTATTATCATTATTCACATTTGTAATGTGTGCTCATTTAGGTTAAGGCCGAATCCCTACCATAGAAATGCTTAAGCACAGTGCCTAAGTGTTTTTGTGGAGCGCCTTAAGCCAAATAAACATAAAAAGGCAGAATTACTGTAAAAACAACAGTGAGAGTTGAGAGGTGGCTTGATCTCAAACGGAAAAGTAAGCTGGCAACAGGAATGACCTTCCAATCAACAATCAGTGTCTGGATGAACAGGTGTGTGATTGGTGTGTGACAGATGCCCATCCCCAAGCTAATCAAACAGCTGATTGGATATTTCTCTGTACCGTCAACTCTGGATGGTAGTTACAGCCATCGACTCGGATAAACAAGTTGAAAGCCAGTGATTATGTAAGCCTCAGCAAAGAATAAATGTATTATAAGTTATTTTTTTGTCAGGGAGTAATTCTTGTAGATGCTAACAACAGCAATAGCAGATAGAGAAATTATAAAACTAATGTAGCTGTACAAGCAAAGAAATTGATAACCGAGATAACTTACACAGCTAATGTAATTTTATACATGAAGATAACACGGCCTACAGCTACTGGAGATACTACAGATCCTGATCCTTTCTGCTCTCCATTCGGATGCCCTACCACTGGATGGAGCTGTCATCTACTCCAATTCCAGATGGACACACTCACTGTGGTTGCTGGGATTACAGTTTCTTCTAAGGCCCCGGGACTGCAATTTCAACAAGCAGTTTTGCACTCGGGTCTCCTTTGAACAGTGGATTAGTTCAACAAACAGACTTTGTATTAAACCATAATGAACTTCCCTTTACTTTCACATAATCCATTGTTACCCAGATAAGGATGGATTCCATTCTGAGTCTGGTTCCTCACAAGGTTTCTTCCTCTTAACATCTTAGGAAGTTTTTCCTTGCCACAGTCGCCACCGGCTTGCTCAGTTGGGATAAATTCACACATTTAAAATTTATATCCCATGTTTATATATTTCTGTAAAGCTGCTTTGAGACAATGTCTACTGTTAAAAAGTGCCTTACAAATAATATTGAATTGAATTGAATACAGCATAGGATTATTATGTAAAACAGGTGCTGACCGCCGAACACGGCAGGTGAAATAAATGTTGACATACATCTAGAAATCCTTTAGTTGCATTTCCAAAACAATTACATACAGTATGTTATTTCAACATGTTCCTTCTTACTATGTGTACAAGTTAAGGTAATCCACATACATTATATTTTAAATAAATCTCAAACGTTTGGTAAAATGAATCGAGTTTTAACCATAAGTACAATAAGTGTTGCCAGCTATCTCTCACAAAAATGACAAGGACAATGGTTGAAAACAACATGGAAAAAAAAGTAAAGTAACTTGAAATTTCCTTTGAATCATTTCAAACCCCTCACAACCCAGACAGCATGAAAGCCCTTTGAACACCTAGGGAAAACCCCTGGATTAATGCATCATCTGCAGTCATTTATTTAACAATACAAACTGGTGGTTTATTCAGCCATGACTTGCAATGGTTGAGCCATAAGATAAGAAGCGCCTGGCTGAGGAGTTTTCCACAACAGCTGGCCATGTATTGTTACCCCAAGGTGCCTGGAGGACCTAAACGAAGAAGGAAGACAAGCTGGAGTCAGAGAAATTGAGAGATTGAGAAAAGTGAGACGTAATCTGGGCCTGCTGAATTAAAGCAGACATGCCTTTTTAAAGAAGGACATATTGAGTTAGGCATCGCTAGTGTAGCAATGGGAAGAGTAGCCATACTAAAGTAGGGTGGCTGTGGCTCAGTCGGTAGAGCGGATTGTCTACTAATCTGCTAATCGTAGGGTTGGTGGTTCGAATCCCGGCCTGGATGACTCCACATGCCGCAGTGTCCTTGGGCAAGACACTGAACCCTAAGTTGCCCCCGATGGCAAGCTAGCACCTTGCATGGCAGCTCTGCTACCATTGGTGTGTGTGTGCACTTGTAAGTTGCTTTGGATAAAAGCGTCTGCTAAATGAATAAATGTAAATGTAAAATGCTTCGTTGAATATCTTCAATCACTGGTTAGGTGGTCTAACATGAGAAGCAGTCAGCCATTTTAAGAGCACTGTGTCCCTTATTCTAATTTCGCATTTAGCAGAAGCCAATATCCAGAGTGACTTACATTTTTATTTCATTTATACATCTGAGCAGTTGAGAGTTAAGGGCCTTGGTCAAGGGCCCAACAGAGGCAGCTTGGCAGTGCTGGGGTTTAAACTCAATGTCTTAACCACTGTGCAACCACTGTCCATAATGCACTATTGCACCAATGGACTATAGTGCTCCCACATGGTTGTGAAACCCTGATTGGAATTTTGCAGAACATAAAACCAGTGCTTTAACACTGAAGAACATAAAATCAGGCAATCAGTGTTAGAAGAACACTGCAGGAGTGTGTGTGTGTGTGTGTGTGTGTGTGTGTGTGTGTGTGTGTGTGTGTGTGTGTGTGTGTAAGAGGGAGAGGGAGTGCATATGTACTGCTTAATACTTTCTCTTCTCCTGTCACCAACTCAATCTGTGAATAAACCTGTCAGTGGATAGACACCTTGATCCACCCTCTCTCTCTCTCTCTCTCTCTCTCGCTCTATCTTTTTTTCCCCCTACTCTATTCGTCTTGTGTGCTGTTCCAAAGGTTTAAGACTGAAGCTCACATTTCAACATGATTCACAGGTGTTACTGTAAGACAGTGACCCACTTGGCCTCTGGTGTGTTTGATAAGTTGCTGAAGTGTGAACAGAAGAAAAATAAATAAATAAAATGAAGCCAGAAAAAAAAGTCACACTCCAGTAGATGTCAGTTATTTGGTCTTTCGCAGGCACCCGTGCCCTAGCATATGTAACATCATGCATAGTATTAACTGCATTGAACTATTGTTCCATGGCTGGTTCTGATTATTTAGATTATTTCTATTGCTATTTTGGTCAGATTTTCTCAGTATGTCTGTAAAAATGAAGAAGAAAAAAAGAAGTTCTGTCATGTACCCATACGGAAATGATGACATAGTACCATATGAACATTTAGTATAACAATGTGAACGGCCTTAGATGCTACATGTTACATTTGGGTACAATGATAACAAACGCTTCAAAGAGCTTGCCAGACTGCTGCCAATTAGTATAATAACTACAAAAAATTTAAATGATTTCAAACTCCAAAAATGTAACATACGGCAATCAATCCAGGATTTTGCAATCGCAAACATTAACGCAAAATCAAGCAGATTTGGGCCAAGACGTATCATACGACATCATGATAACCTGCATTCAGCCAAAGCCCTCTACGATTCATGTGTGTCGAACATGAGTACAAATAAAAGGTCTCATTTACCAACAAATATCACTGCAAATGACTGTGCAAACCAATTTCGTACAACTGCAAATTTCAGCAATTCAAATAGTTTTCTGCCAAAAAAAAAAGCACAAGAAAAGTTAACAAGTTGCATCATAAGTTTAGCAAAAAGCCACAGCAAAAATCAAGCATTTTTGGCAGCAACAATCACTAAATATCTGAGCGGAATCCTTTACCAACTGCATATGAAATTCATGCTGTATTTCCTCATATGACGCACAATGCTTTTGGAAATGGGGTGGAGAAAAGAAAAAAATCAATCACTGAAATTAGGAAAGTGATGAGAGAGTGATGGTTATTGAAAATAAATGAATGAGTGATCGTACAGCCACTGGATATGAAGTATTTCATTTATTTTATATGTTCATGGGTTAGACTCTGAATCCACCACTGCCCTGAACAGGATGATTTGGTTACTGAAAATGAATGAATAAATGTTTTGGTTGTTTTGGATGATAAAATGTGCCAATATTTCTGGAGGGAACGGAATACTCAATTGTTTATGTTGCTGTTGTTTAGGTCTTGCATGGGCTACCACTGTGATCATAAAATCTATGTCTCTCACCTCATAGTTTCCTAGGCTTTAAATGTCCCACTTACAGTATATTTACAACTTGAATCTGCCTGTACTATCTGTATTACAATTACGGATTTGCCTGTGATTTACTACTTTTGTCTGTATTTTCATCACGGCACTGGATTTGAACCCGGTTTTTCCAAATAGCTGACAAAAAGGAAGTGTGGAGATACTTTTGCTCACAGTCACACACAAACACACATGAATGTACATGAGCCACGCATATCCATTTTATGTCATTTATAGTCGAGTGGCCTTTTCAGCTACTAAATTGAATGATGAAGACCAAGGCAACAAGCCGTTCTCCGCTAATGACATGTTTACCACCATGAAGGCTTCTCATTAATGATGAATTTAGTGCTCAGAGCCTATAATGTGCTAGCTCGAATAACACATGGCAGGTCGGGGAGTGCCAGAGCTGTTAGGATTAATTACCGTGGGCTTTGTTTCTGATTCTGGAGCACAACTCGCAAAGATAGTCGATAAAGAGCAGCTTACAGGGCCCTAAGCAAAAGTCTAACAAGTATTTACACCCCGGCCTTTCCCTCGCATGCGCTCAGAGCCTTTGAAGCAGTGATTAGCCATGGCTAATCTAGCATGACTGGAAACCTTTAGCCTCACTTTGAACACAACTGCCTCAGTGCACAAAAACAGTGGGCCACACACACACACACACACACACAAGTGACAAATGCCAAAAGTGGTGGATGATGTAATTTGCATTAAGGCATATTAATTAAATGATAATTAGTGCGAGAGAGAGAGAGAGAGAAAAAGAGAGAGAGAGAGAGAGAGAGAGAGAGACAGAGAAAGGAATAATAGAAAAAAGAGAGAGAGAGATAGAGAGACACACAGAGAAAGAAACAATAGAAAAGAGAGAGAGAGAGAGAGAGCGAGAGAGAGAGAGAGCGAGAGAGAGAGAGAGAGCGAGAGAGAGAGAGATCCTCTGTCAGTAGTGACAGGCTTGAGAAAAATATCTCTGACGCACAAGCAATACAGCTTGGGTTACCGCCTTCTCTACCAGAAACAATTCCAAACACACACCCACATGCAGATGTACATATAAACACGTGGGCAAGCACATACACACACACACACACCACTGGCCGTATCACAGCACTGCGTTGATTGATGATCCTGCCTTTTTATTCTGACAGGCAGAAAACAATAAGTTCTGTGTCAAATTCTCGTCAAACTTTCATGGGACTCTCGGAGGATCCCGCTTTAGCTCACGACAAAGAGAGAGCAAAACCGAACCAGGGTGTAGCTTACTGGCCGCGCTGTCACTTTATCCCTCTTTCTACTCCCGCTGCCATGGAGATAGACTGGCATGTTACAGGCCCAAAGCAAGTGCACCTCTGCAATTAGAGCTGGCCCTATAGATAGTCTGCCTCTAAAGTGATAAACAATTCAGTGTGAGAAGACAGGCTTTACTTTGACCTTGTTGCAGATTGTTCGACAGGCCAAAAAGTAAGAGTAGATGCAAGAAGACAAGTAAGTCAGATAGGACAGTCGATCACACAGGGAAGACACACACATACAGTGTTTATGGTGTTTAAATGCAGGGTGTCCCAACAGTCGCTATACGTAGGGGGACAATGTTGGCATGCAGCACATCGGCAGTGCCTTCGTCAGTGGATGTTCGTTCACGTCTACTTCTCAGTTGGTCTGCTACACTTCCATTCTTTTTGAGTTTGTAAATAAGTTTGGCAACAGTGTAGAGTGATGCGCTCACCATGTTTCCTGTTAAAGTCCATCACAACCTTGCAGCTTCCTGATCCGGACATGAGAATGATTACGTTTTTCTTTTGTCAAAGGCATTCTTAAGGGCTATCTGAAATATATATATATATATATATATATATATATATATACTCAGCAAAAAAAGAAACGTCCCTGCTTCAGGAGACTGTTTTTTAGAGATAATTTTGTAAAATCCATATAAGCTTTACATGCACCTGTGGAACAGTCCTCAAGGCACGAACAGTTTACACACGGTGGGCAATTAAAGTCACAGTTACACTTAGGACACTAAAGGGATCTTTCTACTGACTCTGAAAATCATCAGAAGAAAGATGTCTAGGGTTCCTGCTCACCTGTGTGAACATTCCATAGGCCTGCTGCAGGGAGGCATGAGGACTGCAGATGTGTCCAGAGCAATAAACTGCAATGTCTGTAATGTAAGACACGTAAGACAATGCTACAGGGAGACAGGAAGGACAGATGATCGTCCTTGCAGGGGAAAATTACATGTAGCCGTGTGTCCTCCCAGACGTGATCGAGAGCTTGCAAATGCTTTGGTGGAAGAGCGGAGTAACATCTCACAGCAAGAACTGACAAATCTGATGCAGTCCATGAGGATGAGATGCACTATCGTACTTAAAGCAACTGGAGGACACCAGATACACACTGTTACTGTTGATATCGACCCAACTTTGTTCAGGGACTCATAATTCCATTTCTGTTCATCAAATGTCTGTGAAACTTGTTCAGTTTATGTTTCAATCGTTTTTATGTTGATACAAATATTTACACATGTTAAGATATTTGCTGGAAATAAAAGCAGTTGTATGTGAGAGGACATTTCACTTTTTTTGCGTAATTTATATAACATAATATATAAGTATGAAAGATTTAGGGAGACATTTTGCATTTTGTGTTAATTTCCACAATGTATGGAGACTTTTGAGACACAATAGTATCTTGAGAGCACAAGGATGAATGGCCTGATTGACATTATTGACGAGCGCAGACATTAACAGACATAGGTATTTGTGTCGGGCAAGTTTCATTTCCACTCGCTAAGTATTCGTTAGGTGTTAAGAGTCCCTCTGGTCTCTGTTGATCAGTCCCACATCTTCTGGAAACCCAGAACATCGCATTCATAGAAGAATTTCCAAAATGGCAGAGAGTAACCTTTTCTTTAAAACCTCATTTTCTCCAAGTGTGCTCATTTGCAAATTCCCACCCACTAGCTAGCGCTCCTTCCAACAAATCTGGCAAATCATGGCAAAGCAAACAAACAACCAAGCTCCTAGACACAGACTAACCAAATCGCCAGAGATAGGTCCGATGAGCTGATGAGGATTGCCACTACATAAGTGCAACGGTGAGTGGCAACAAACTACATTTACTCTATTTAATTTATTTTAGCGGTTGATATGAAGACCATGCTCTGTGATGGATTGGCACCCTGTCCAGGGTGTACCCCGTGTTTTTGTTCTTTCTCATTGTATATTTCTGTTCATCTCTTCAAAAATGATGTTCAATAATTTGTTTTGGCACAAATTTAATTCCATATTACTCTCTGGGTGAGAGGAATATCATTACTCACTCCCCTGTCAATCAGAGCAGGACTGATTGACTATGAACTAATCTTTGAGGTCTGTGACAGAACATGAGCAGCAGTCTGAAAGCATGCAAGGACTTCACATGTCACAGAAGAAGCACATGCTAGCCTTCACCCTCACTGGTTGGCAGCTGCTGTGTCGTAGGGGCGAGCTGGTGGGAATTAGCAAATGACCAAGCTGGGAATAAATGGGATAACATTCCAAAAAGTTTGTTTTCCCTTTAGACTATGCTGAATGGTCAGTTTAGTTTTTAATGGCTACTTTTACTTGAGCCATTTTTTAAAGTACTAGTGGTTTTACTTGTAGTGAGTTTTTTGTATACTCTAAGTCAACTCTGCAGAATGCACTGATCAGCACAAAGGTTGTGTGTGAGTGAGTGATGCAGTTTTGTGCAGGTCTTTTTATCCTTTCTTTTGGAGCACGTGTTGTCCCTCAGTCCCTTAACACATTAAGCAAAACTGACACCTGACTGACTCCTTCCCTCCATCTCTCTCTCTCTCTCTCTCTCTCTCTCTCTCTCTCTCTCTCTGAGCGTGGGTTTGCCTCCCCAAAGTCAGCATCGTAATGTCACCAGGACATCTACGTCTGTCACCCTCTCTCTCTTTCTGTCTTTTGCTCTCAGTGACCCTGCAAGCGAACAGCAGTTAGGTTTGCTGAACACAACCTTTTGATAGATAGAGAGCACCAGTCTGTTTTGTAGAGTGGGTGTAAGGCAGTCAGAATTTCTCAAATTTTATACTGCCGGGGGCAAGTTGTAGTGTAAAATAAATAAATAAATAAATAAATAATTCACAGACCGCTTATGATCACAGCAATGAGAAAATGTATGAATTTCAACCAAGATTTGTTTTATTAAAATGGTCCTTCGAGTCACTATTTAAGCTTGTTTTAGGTAAATGAGCTTCAGGCTACATGCAAATGAATACGGATAGATCTGAAAACTGCATTCTCCTTTTTAAAATGCTCTCCGTCTACACTGGCGTTCACAAAAAATTTTTTCCAAAAATTGCACGTCCACACGGAAACGTCTGAAAACTCAGACATCCCTATACTGTGCACATGGAAAACATAAGAAGCTCTGGCCTGTGTCCTTTACATGAGGCGTCTATTCTATTTAAAATGCAATCTGAGGTTATACAAAGTGACGTTAATCTTTAACAATGCTAGCAAACTGGATAGCAGGCACAACTGCAGTACAACATCGTCAAACGTCGACTGTGTCACATGACTAAAAATACGTTATTGTTTTTTAATATCACCGTTTTCTACAGTGTGAAAATGCCGGTTTAAAATTTGTGAGTTTTTTTTAGAAACACTCTGTTTGGAGAAAATGTTCTTTTTCTTATGGAAAAAAAACCTTACACAATTTGGAGAAAGTTCGGACTCTGATCATTTAATTAAAAATATTCCACCAGTCAAAATTGAATTTTCAATCATTTCTGTAGATAGTGTTTTATACACGATATACCTGAAATGCAAAGGGGGCTAATAATATTGTTGAAAACTGTACGTATAGTGGTTCTCTTCTGACCTGCCTTCATACTGATTTTTGGCTGTGCTTATGTTCTGTTCTAATAAGAGTCCTGCACTAAATGTCAAAAACTCCACAAACTTAGTCATGTCAAGAACTCTGAGTTAAATTAGACTCCGCTACCAGTCTTTTTATCAGATTTTCTAGGTGATAAACATGTACACTCGTGAAAATAACTAGGACAAAGCATAGCAAACAGCAACTACAGTGCTATGAAAGACCGATCTCCTGTTGTCGGAAGCGTTTGGGTGTTGGATAAGTGTTGGATAAGTTGTTTTTTTTTGTTTCAACAAAAAATTTTAGTAATCCAAAAAGTATTGTGTGTTTACCTAGGTTGCCTTTGTTTTTATGTTGTATTTCATTTGAAGATCTAAGACTATTTCGTATGAGATGTACACAAAAATAGAAGACATCAGGTGGGGGTGAATACTTTTTCACAGCACTGTATTTATTCATTCCTCTGCAGTTCCCGATTTATCCTGGTTTCAGGTCACAGTGACACAGGGCTGATCTTCCATCCAGTCCACAGCTGCAACTCCATGTATAACCACTCCATACAGGCAATCAACCAAACTCAGGATTAAATCCAGGAACGTGGAACTGACAAGTGATATGGTAATGTACTTGTCAGATGGGCATCTATTACATGAAGCAAGCATCCTAGCATGGCATCCTAGCATAGCAAAAGCTTTGACATGAGTGTGGCTCTACCAGCTCTAATACTATGGTTTGAATTTTCCGGAAAGGTACTAAACATAGGCGCCTTAAACAGAGAGCCCCTTTTCCTGTGCACCTCTTGGCTACAAGGATAATGATCGTGTGCTAGCGCGGGAGTGGGACGACACTTCAGAAAGTACTCTGATGGCAAACGATAGTGCTGTCTCTTGTTCCTAATTTAGAGGACACCAAATGAGTCACACTTCAACAGAAGAAAATTGCTAGCCATTACAGCAGTCAGGTCCAAGCTCTGTTTGGGGTATAGTGAGAGTGACGGAAGTGCTCTATAGAAGTATTACCATAAGGAGTGACACACACACACACACACACACACACACACACACACACACACACACACACACACAAGAAAAAAAAACATTTATTTTGGAGCCTGCAGTGAGAGCCGAAAGTCTTATCACTATGGTCCCTTTCTTCACTTTGAGAATCTTCCAACCATTATTTGCAGTATGATCCTAATTAAAGTACACACAGAACAGTTTCACTAAATAACTAGGCCAATGGCACAAAAAAATAAGAAGTGCTGGTAGTAAGTGCTGTTCCCCCGACAAGTTCTGTGCTTAAAGAGACCAAGATTATAGAATTAATTATGATATGAAAAAAAAACCACAACCTATGGGTGGTGCAGTGGATAGCATTGCTGCCTCTCAGCTCCAATGTCTCTGAATCCATTCTGAACCTGGATTAATGTCTGTGTGGAGTTGGACATATTCCCCATGTCCGTTTGATTTTCCTCTGGCTTCTTCACTTTCTTCCATTCAGGCCTATTAAGCCAAGTAAAATGGCATGTAGCTTCAAACAGCTCAACACACACAGCAGGGTAAATCTTTCTGAAACTAGTCAAGATTTCTCCAGACTGGAGTAAAAATCAGTCGCTGCAGTATTTTGCGATAGCACAAGTTCAAGGAAATGCCACAATATTCGGAGGAGCTTGCAAATATTCAAAATTAACGAACATTTTCTGCAGATTCGGGCCAAGACGTGTCATATGATGTCATCACAATGCATGTTCAGCCTAAGCCCTCTTTGATTCACGTGAGTCGAACATGAGTACAACCAAAAAGTCTCATTTACCAGCAAACATCACAAATTGCATGCCAATTTTGAAAGAAAAAACAAACAAACAACAAAAGTAAGCAATTGTAGTAGTACAACAATAAGAAGCAAGAAGTGAAAACTTATTTTTTTGCTGTTGTTTGTTTTTATTTGAGGAAACCAATACTGGATTAAACTGCCTAAGGGGAAATGATATGGGCAGTTTCATGATTCAAGGCTTATTCAAGGCTTTAGGCCTCATCTCTACTACTCAGTTGGTAAAATAGCTTCACTCGAGAGTTGGTGCTCCTACTAATCACATGCTGTGGAGGTGGGTTCAGAGAGTGACATTTCTAAATTTGTTTTTCGCCCCTCATTGAAGTTTTTTCCAAGGTTTCAGAAGCCAGTTCAGAAGGAAAAACAAATCAGGGTCTCTGCCACCCGTCACTGAGGCCAGGTACAATCTAATTGGTCCAAGCAGATAACGGCTCTTGTACCCTTTTGATGTGTTTCAGCATGCCACTGAACATGACAGTTGGGTCTAATGCAGTGACACAACTAATGAGGTCTGAGTGGAATCCTCAGCAATCAACGCACCATCTACCAAGCCTGGACATCTCATTAGTGTAAACCCACTACGATCTGACTGATCCTGACCTGAGCAGCTGTGTAAATACAGATTTTGGTAGGGCAGGACATTAATAATGGCATAGTTTCAAAGAAATTTCAATGATGTCACAATTCATTTATGCTATAGACTACAATCTAGTGAAATTTTAGATTAACTCTGTAACAATCAGTTGAGAGTCGACAACAAACAGTCATCCAGTATACAGTGTAGCAGCTTGTTTTCATCGGTTTTAAACATACCTTTGTTCAATTGTGTACAAAACAGCGGGTGTGCTCACATCACCATTAACAAGGAAGGCTACTGTGGTATAATAAATATATCCAGCCCAACTAATACAAACCATACAAAAGACCTGAAACCCATCCATCCATTTTCTATACTGCTCATCCTACACAGGGTCAAGGGGAGGCCTGGACTCTGTCCCAGGTAACTCAGGGCACAAGGCAGGGGACATCCATGGGGGAGGAAATCAGAGTACCAAGAGGAAACCCCATGGAAGACAAGGCATATAAGGCAGAGGCAGGCTTCAAACCCCCAACCCCACAAGTGCAAGGCAAACATGCTAACCAGTAAGCCACCATGTCCCAACCTGAAACTAGCTGAAACATTGGAAAAGGGAGCTTTTGCATGGGAAACAAAGTCATTGTGGTGCATACGCATTTCTGATGTATAGAAGTATGCCTTATCCACTCTATAACCTCCCATTATTTGCAATATATCTTAGAACAGAATTGGTTCTGTACATCACGGTTTGCACTTAAAACTTTCCATTGTCTGTTTATTTATTAGATTTAATTCCAATTCTTTGCTATAAAACAAGCTCTTGACAGCCAGAGAGTGTTAGGTAAACTATCCCAATTTGGCAACCCTGTTGTCAACTGTCCTGTTCTGCACAGAGTAGCCAAAGAAGGGATCAACAATGAGAATGTCTGCTGTAGTACACTGCTCAAGTCTCAGAATATGATTACAGGATTTATGATACTGACTAAAACAAAACCACAAAGAACTACCCGTGGTTGTTAAGCCCACCTCTGGGGGTTGTGTTTTCACAGCTGATACAACTCCATACATGATTACCAAGACCCCTTCGAGCTGAGTCATTTGTGTTAGAGCAATGCCACCGAGAATCAGTGAAAGGTTCCAAGTGATAAAATCTGCAAGAGCAGGTTCTAGCCTGCCCTGACTTTACTTCTGTGTGGCCCTGACTTCAGTTCAACTCTCTTCTTTCCTTATATCACCATATGGCTATTCCTGATTGTAAGATGAAATCATATGTTCTTTCTCCCATATCCCTGGTCATTTTGGGAAAACAGTGAGTTAAGACAAGCAGGCTAATTTGGCGAGTTCTCATCTCTACCCTATCTGCTGTTGTGTAGGCAGCAGTCAGATGCATAGCAATTATACCCTACATTGCTGGGTGTATGAACCCACCTCTGGATATCTACAACAGCTAAGACCTTATTCCTAAATTTTGTCTTGCTGAGCATCACCCACATTACACACTTGCACATCCAGAAAAACACAGAGTAACAAATATAATTCCACTGATCCTATAGTCATGTCACACTACCTACAGTGGGAGAAAAAAGAATTGAACGCATCAACATTTAAAAAAATATAAATATATTTCCACTGAGGCTATTCACATGAAATTTTTACCAGATTTTGGTATTAGCTCAAGAAATCCACACATATAAAGAAATCTAAACATTAAAGTCCATAAATGAGGTTATGTGTAATAAAGAGGAATGACACAGGAAAAAAATATTGAACACGCTAACTGAAATGTATTTAATACTTAGTGGAGAAGCCTTTGTTTGTAATGAGAGCTTAAAGACACTTCCTGTATGAAGAGATTAATCAGTCGAAGTATTCAGGTGTGATTTTGGCCCAATTTTTCTAAATATATTGTGTTTAAATCTTGTTCAATTGGATTCAAGTCAGGTGATTGACTGGGCCATTCTAACACCTTGATTTTTGTTTCTCTGAAACCAGTTGAGAGTTTCCTTTGCTGTATGTTTTAGATCTTTATTCTGCTGGAAGGTCCTGGTGAATGGCAGCAGATTCTCATCTAGAATCTCCTGGTAAAGGGCTCCATCTTGCAAAGTCTTGCGGGGTGAGCGTACATAGAGGCCATGGCAGTGCAGTGCATTGTTTATTGTTTTCTCTGTGACGAGTGTACCTGCTGCCTCCAAGTGTTTGTGGAGCTCTTTCCGAGTGGTCCTTGGCTCTTGGGCTACTCTTCTGTCTTTTCTTCTGACTCCCTGGTCAGATATCTTGTGAGGAGCTCCTCTGCATGACCGGTTGATGACTGAGTGATATTGCTCCCACTTGTGGATAATGGCCCCAATGATGCTTACTTGAAGATTCAGAAGTTTTGAAATATGTCTGTATCCGATTCCATCCATATGTTTCACAACATTAGGGTTGCGAAGGTCTTGGGAGAGCTCTTTGTTTTACGAATCATGAGATGGTTCTTGTATGACACCTTGGTAATGAAAATCCTTTTTATAGACCATCAATTTACTAACCGGTCTGATATTAATTTGCATAGATGGGAGGTATAATTACTTTCTAACTATTTATGTATTTCAGCTGGTTCCTTGCCTTACCTTGCCTTGGAGAACTGCTTTCTCTTAGCATGTTCAATACTTTTTCCTGTGTCATTCCACTTTATTACACATAACTTTATTTATGGACTATAATGTTGTGAATTCTTTATATTTCCGGATATCTTGAGATAATACTAATGTCTCATGAAAATTTCATGTGAATAACCTCATTGAAAATATACAGACTGAAAAAATGTTGACACGTTCAATACTTATTTCCCCCACTGTACATATCAAAGCCAAAGAAATGTCTGTCTTTTATCTAGACGTGGTCTCTTTTTTCCCCAGACAGTCCTGCTTTACAGCATTACTGTTCTTTCAGTAAACTCTATTTCCCGATGACCCACGACTCTGCTACTCAGATAACACCTATAATGAGAGTCTTTGATATACAATAGCCATCTCGTTTTAAAGAACACTCAAGCAGTCCCCCATGAATGAGCTGAGAATACATTTGAATTGTATATGAATATAAGATAGAGTATTATGACCTTATTACAATGAACACAACCACACAGCTCATGTCTTTTATACTAGCACAGATTTGTAATTATGATTTACATAATGAACATTCTGATCGCTCTAAGGAAAATCTGATATTTAAATATTGTGATAAGCCTCAAGTTATTTGTTGTTGAGAATTAACAAACTGGGCTTCTGCTCTTGTGTGTGTGTGTGTGTGTGTATGTGCGTGTGTGTGTACTTTTATTCAGATTTGGGTACTTAAACAGCTGGCAGAAGATGAGTCTGCATGCTGCCTAAAACCGTGGCTAAACACTCCACTTCCTGTTAATCCTGAAGCCACACACGAAATGAATTAGAAATGTACATATTGCCCTTTTCTCTTTTGAATATCATAAGACATTTTAGTAAAGGACAGTGCAAATTCTCAGTGGTTTATTAAAACCAAGCATGCACCCGCATCTCTGTCTGATGAGAACATTCTGATTGGTGGCCTTGTATTTGCTACTCTGCTGTGCCGCTGTCTCTGAAAGGTCAAACGGCAGCCACAAATGTCAGAGGGAGGAAGCTGAACTAAAGGACGTCTTGGCCGACTTTCAGTCTACTGAGGCACGCTGTCACAACACTGCAGCGATGTGACTGTAGAGACAAGGCCACAAGGAGGACTGTGAGGAAGACAAGCAGGTAGAGCTGCATTATGCTCTAAAGAAAAAAATACATGGCACGGGTCTTCTGGAACAAATACAGTTGTGCTTGAAAGTTTATGAATATAGAACTGTCTATATTTCTGTGTAAATATGACCTAAACCATCATCAGATTTTTACACAAGTCCTAAAAGTTGAAAATGACAACCCAATTAAACCAATGAACCTCTAAGATTAGCAGTTAATTTGCAAGTGAAATTATAGTCTGTTGTTTTTTCTCAATGAATCGGATGGCAATCAGGTTTGCGTGAGGACCCGGTTTTATTTACAAAACAGGGATCTATCTGATCTGATCTAGTCTGAACTTCACAAAACATGTTTGTGGAAGTGTATCATGGCATGAACAAAGGAGGTGTTGATGCTCATCATGCTGGAAAAGGTTACAAAACAATCTTTTTGGTTTGAATGAGAAGCGATATGTTTGGAGAAAAAAGAACACTGCATTCCAGCATAAGAACCTAATCTCATATGAGAAACATGGTGGTGGTATTATCATGGTTTGGGCCTGTTTTGCAGCAGAAGGGGTCAAGACAGCTTGTCATCATTGATGGAACATTAAATTCTGAATTATACCAGCAAATTCTAAAGGAAAATCTGAAGAGAATCTGGGTCATGCAGCAAGACAATGACCCTAAGCACACAAGTCATTCTAGAAGAATAAAGAAGAATAAAGTTAATGTTTTGGATAGCCAAGTCAATGTCCTGAACTTATAAAACACAATAAAAATGTTGTGGAAGAACCTGAAGCAAGAAGTTCATGTGAGGAAACACAACAACATCCCAGAGTTGAAGCTGTTCTGTACTGAGGAACGAGTTAAAATTCCTGCAATCCGATGTGCAAGACTGATCAACAGTTTCTGGAAATATTTAGCTTAGTAGCTACACAGGGGGGTCACACCAGATTCTGAAAGCAAAGGTTCACATAATTTTTGTAATATTGGATCATTTTCCTCAATAAATAAATAACCAGGTATAATATTTTTGTCTCATTTGTATAATAACGTTGAGGACTTTTAAGTTATATTTATGCATAAGTATAGAACATTCTAAACGGTTCACAAACTTTTAAGCACTCCTGTACATTCAACTTAGCTTCACAATAAAGGTACGGTTAAGGGCCAATGTTTGAATTCTCATCTGATTGTTTTAAAGAAAAAAAGTAAACATTATTTTATAACTTCTTAACAAAACAATAGTGTAACAGGTGGTTTAGCATGAGTCTGTACTAGGATGGATGTGTTTTGGGACAAGCTACAGGGGTAATGACTAACCTAGCTCACCTGAGCCCTGTTGTCCCATGTATATTTGTTTGAGCCATCTCTTTCTCTGGTCAGTGAGCTGTGTGTGTGTGTGTGTGTGTGTGTGTGTGTGTGTGTGTGTGTGTGTGCGCATACACAGGTGCATGTGTATGTGGGTGTGAGCAGAGCAAAGGCAAAATCATTATTTGTTTTGCAAGAATTTTATGCTATTCTATAACTACCATGCCAGTGTCACAAGCAGAAATTTAGAACACTCACTGATTTTACAAACAGAATTCCGAAATTTTAAAAATGAAATATTCTTCAACATGACAACAATCAAAAGGTAAACAGATCGCAAACCAACAGAAAGTATTTTCCTTGTATCCGGCAAAGTTATAACTGAGATGTCCTAAAAACTGCTCAGAAGACATGCATGATTGAAAGCAGGCAGTTAGGAAGACACATATAATGTCACAACTAATATCTTAACATGCCCTATTCTTTATTATTTTGAGATAAAAACGGGACTCTGTAAAACCTAACACACTACAGTAATCGCTTTATCTTCTTCATTTTGTCTTAAAGGTATGTTGGCACAGGACGGCTGTGGCTCAGTCGGTGGAGCGGGTTGTCCACTAATCCACTAATCGTAGGGTTGGGGGTTCGAATCCCGGCCCGGGTGATCCCATGCCGAAGTGTCCTTGGGCAAGACACTGAACCCTAAATTGCCCCCAATGGCAAGCTAGCACCTTGCATGGCAGCTCTGCTACCATTGGTGTGTGTGTGCTCTCATTTGTAAGTCGCTTTTTTTAAAAAGCGTCTGCTAAATGAATTAATGTATATATAAACTTCTGAACCTGGCTGCAGATTGGGGTATAATGCCTTGACACTATGTATCTGTTTAGTGCTCCAAATATAATTCCTATCACTATATGCCCCCCAAAACACCTAGATTTAAAAAAAAAAAAACCTAGATGTAGAAATGATGGCACTGAACCTCAGCTACCTCAGAACCACACCACCTATTCACATCTGCATTTGTATCTGTTTACAACATATCATCTGAATAATATTCAGTTACACCCCTACTGCAGAAATAAAGGCAGTGACAGCAAATAAACAATTGCTATTTATCAAAACTCTCAAATTACTATTTATTAAAACCATCTCAATGCCATGTGAAGCTTGTTAGTTAAACCACTTGAATCTCAAAAAAAAAAAAAAAAAAAAAAAAAACAAACAAACAAAGTGATTGTGACATTGAAACTGACATTAAAATGCCTCACCTTTCCCTATCTCAAACACACCATGAAAGTTGAACCTATATCTTCCACGGCTCTTCTTTATGCCCACTGTAAGGCAAATATGCTTACACCTGACCCACTTACAGACTAATGCCCCAGCACCAGGTTCCCAAACCACTCCATCACACACAGCCATCGTTTTTGTTCTCAGCGCTATTAAAGGACTGCATTTCAGAGCAGAAGCTTGTGTGACTTTTGTACAGGAAACAGCAAGACGTTGCCCGACTTCAGATTTGACAGCCCTCAAAAAAAGCCATCTAGCTTTGCCGGTGTGTCTTTTAGGATCTCAACGCATCCAATCTGTAGCCAGTTGCTTGATCTTAACCTCAGATGCACAGGAAGTAAGAGGCACCATCAAGCTGGTTCCTCGGTTTAGTGCTTACAACCACATATTTTATACATATGTATAGTGTGGTTGTAAGCACTCAGCCGAGGAACCAGCTTAATAGAGCCTCTTACCCCTTACAGACATTCTTTCACATATCTATCTACATACATCTACTACATTCATATGTGTGTGTGTGTGTATAGATAGATAGATAGATAGATAGATAGATAGATAGATAGATAGATAGATAGATAGATAGATAGATAGATAGATAGATAGATATGTGAAAGAATATCTGGCTCCGTGAAACGGATCCCCAGTTATCCAGGTTGATGGGACGTCAGTGAAATATTCAGAGGGTAATTGTGTTTATGAAATAAAAAAAATTGCCTTCAGGTCTTCATGTTAGTTATGGTCAATTTAACTCAGAGCTCAGAGCTACTCAGGGTTTGGTCTTTGGCCAGATGCACTTGATAAATTGGTCTCAATGGCTATTTTCCCTACAGCACAAAGTTTTGCATTTCCTCCATCTCTGCTCTAAAACACTTGATTCTTCTCATCAGAATTGCATCTTACGTTTAATCAATTCTACTAAATCATGGAAATATAAACCATGTGAAATAGGTTCCTAGTGCAATAATTCATTTAATCACTTAGTGTATATACACTGCCAGTTAAAAGCTTTTGAATACCCTATATTAACATTTATGCTTAATCTTCAAGAAATTGGTTCAAGTAAATACTCCAGAATTAGAAAATATCAATAGGCATATAGTTGAGGCTATAAGTTTGCATACACCTAATTTTTCACTTTACATAATTCATATTACCATATATTTCCTGTGTTAAGTATATTCACGTACCTACCTTATTTCCATAAGAGGTTATTTCAAAATAATAGCTAAGAAAGATTTATTTCAGCTTGAATCAATTGCTTAGGCTAGCCTTTCACAGGCTTCTCACAAAACTTTGCTGTGGAATTTTTTTGCTCATTACTCCTGATAAAACTGGTGTAACCCAGTCCTTGCTCAGACATACTTTTTCCATTCAGTCCACAAATTGTTTATAGCATTCAGGTTAGAGCTTTGTTATGGCTACTCCAATACTTTCACTTTAGTGCCTTTAAGCCATTTTATTACAACTTTGGAGGAATGCTCTGGATCATTGTCCTTCATTGGCTGGTGGCTTAAGGTGGTGCTTCAGTATTTGAGGAAAATTCTCCCTCCCTTCTCCAGCACAACAGCTCCACCACATGATGCTGCCAACCTCATGCTTCACAGCTGGGAAAGTTTTCTTCTGAAGAAAAGCCTTAACCTTTTTCCGCTGTACACATAACTGATCATTAGGGTCAAACAGATTTTTTTTGTTTCAGCTGACCAGAAAAGAACATACTTCCAAAATGCAGATGATCCGCTGTAATTTTTCAATGCTGGTATTAAAATAAGGTCTTTAGTAGATACTCTCTTAAGGTAGGCCCTTTTACATCCACAGGTACACAGCTCCGAAAAGTCATTATATCAATTTCTTCCAGACTGTCCCACAGCAATTCTCAGATAATGAAAGGTCTTATTGATGAGAGAGAACAGAGGAGAATGAGCAGAAAGATTTGGTAACCACTGTAAAACTGTGGTGAGCAGAAAAGCATCTCAGAATGCACACCACGCCCAACCTTCAGGCGGATGGACTACAACAGCAGAAGACCACATCAAGTTCCACTCATCTCAGCCAAGGATACATTTGGCACAGGCTCACCTGGTGAGTGTATCTGGCCTACAATTAACACTATGCCAAATATAGGCAAATAATAGAGCACTAATTTATACTCCCATAAAAAGATGGTTGGACAATGAGTAGGTCCTTAAATACAAAGATATGGGCATATGTTGGAAGACTTATTTAATTGTTAATAGTGGGAAACTGTCTTAAAAAATTGCTGATGTTGTATGGGAACATGAAAGTCATTAGCAATAGACTTCTTGAAACGCTCTAATTAGGAACATGATTTCTGTCTAATTTTAATATATGAATATCAGTGAGAGTTAACGAATGGAGAATTAGGCACGAGGAGAAAAAAAGGAGCCTTTAATGTGGCATAATTTAAAAGGCCTATCATTTTCCACTGCAATTAAACTTTCCTCTTGTAATATATAGAAAAAATGAGCAGGAATGCTAAATGCACAGCAAAAGCTTTATTGAATGTCAGCTAATTATTTTAGCCTGTAGCTCTACTGTAGCATTCAGCTCCCTGGCATCAGCTAATATTTCATCTCTGTGAAAGGTCTGACTGACTTTTTTCAGTCCCAGTGCACTACTTTCAACCATGACAGTGCATCACAATATTGCTAGATGCAGCATTTGTTTTTCTTACTGTATTTTCTCAAAACGTTCAATGGACATAGGGAATAATAAATACTCAAAGTGATTTCAGTATTCAAATACTGGCGCCTTATTATTCCAACACTGGTGAATTCATCTTGTGCTAAAACCTTTTGGATAGGTTCCGTTTCATGCATCACCATCAGCAAGGACCATTTCACACCGGACAGTTTTGAATAGCGTACCATATTCTTGGTACCGCATTGTGGTTTAGTGGTTAGCATGTTCGTCTCACACCTCCAGGGTTGGGGGTTCAATTCTCACCTGTGTGTGTGCATGTTCTCCCTGTGATGTGGGGGTTTTCTCCGGGTCCTCCGGTTTCCTCCCGAGTCCAAAGACATCCATGGAAGGCTGATTGGCGTGTCCAAAGTGTATAAATGGGTATGTGAATGTGTATTTGGTTGTGTGCTGCGATGGATTGGCACCCTGTCCAGGGTATACCCCGCCTTATGCCCGATGCTTCTTGGGATCCCCGTGACCCTTAAGGAAAGGATAAGCGGTATAGAAGGTGGATGGATGGATTCTTTGAATAGTTGGCGAGAGAGAAAATGAGATTAGGAGTGAGTGAGAGAGAGAGAGAGAGAGAGAGAGAGAGAGCACATATGGCAATCAGCCTCCTCTCCAGCAGAAGTATCCATGAGCACCTGGGTGTTCATGCGAAGTACTCTACATTATTTAATGAACAGTGCACCTAAATCAACTTGCTATCTTCAAAATAACAAGCCTAACCTGACCACAGTTGCTGAAAATGCTAATGTGGTTAACCATAAAAGAAATCTAGTGGGGACCATTTGTATAATACTAACGAGCTCCCAGAAGTGTTCTTCCACTTTCAGCATCTTATCATATTTTTCGAAGTAAGTAGTACTTGAAATCCACCCTCACGCCCTTGGGGAACAATCAGATGATTCAGTGTAATTCTGTTACATCCAAGTGCGTGGAGACTTTTACAGAGAGTCGTGGAGAAATACATTTAAGCTATATTGCATGAGCAAGAATGCGGTTATACTGAATATCAGCATGACTGGGATTTGGCCATTGGCACAAGTCCGTAGGGTGAGTACTGTAGCTAATCACAGCATTCTGATATTTAGTATAACCACACCCTTGCTCATGAAATATATGATTATAGGGTTTATATTGCGTTTATACAACAGTTCTATAGAAAATAAATTAATATTAAGACAATATAGCCAAACATGTATTGTTTATTGTTTCTCCACTAGCAGAGAAGCCACATTCACATTTTATAGCATACCGATTAAAACACAAATTGATATATATATTTCGTTAAAACTGGCTCTCGATGTATGACATCCTCCATATGTATAATACATATTCACCATCCACTTTAATAGAAACACCTGTATACCTGCTCATTCATGCAGTTATCCAATCTGTTATCCAAATCAAGTGGCAGTAGCCCAATGCATAAAATCATGCAGATACAGGTCACAAGCTTCAGTTAATCAAAGATCACAATGGGGGAAAAAGTGTGGGTATGCATTAGAGCTGCAAGAACTAATTGCTAAAATCGATAATAATTGATTATGACTCATTGTTTTGCTTTTGTACCGAAAACACTCATTGGAGAGTACAGATCAAAGTTGTGCCCCAAAATGGTGTACTACACACTTACACTATGCACTGTGTACTCTACCATCTAGTGTATGGATTTTAGAAAGGTAACATCATCTCAAATGGAACAATAGCGTTTTTTTTACTAAACAGACGTATACGCCATTTCCCAGGCGATGGCGCATGGCGTATAATGTCAAATGCACGTAATGCAACACCACTAGCTTCAGCAGAATACCCAGACTCAACAAAAATAAATTTCTTGTTTACTGTTGATGTCGATGTTACCTTTTATACCCAACAAGATTTCTGTCACCATCAGAGGGAGGCGTAAGGTAGGGGGTCCGATTAATCGGAAATAAAATTATGGGCTGATTATGAAAATAATTGATAGTTGCTGCCCTATTATGCATAGATAAAAGCAATTTTAATCCAGCCTTAAAAACCCATAACTATAGTGGATATAAACAATCTAGACACCACTGTTAAAATAGCCGGTTTTTTAGATTTAAAAAAAAAACATTCATCCAAGAAAATTCATGTCTGAACTTTTTCCACTCTCAATGTGAAATTACAACATATAAAAATTTTGTGAAAAACAATCAAAAATATCTTATGAAAAAAACTAGGATTTTTTTTTTAAACAATAACTGGCTGTATAAGTGTGCACACCCTTTTATAATTGTGGGTGTGGCTGTGTTCAGAATGAACCTATCACATTCAATCTCATGTTCAAAAGTAATTATCATACAGTTGTCATCAATGAAGTTATTCTGATTAACCCCAAATGAAGATCAGCTGTTTCTGTAAGATTTTCTTCATACCTTCTTGGTTTCATCTTACTGGTGAAGCAATGTTATGCAAAGATCTTACAAAGCCTGTACAGGTTCTCTCTGTCGAAAAGGATCAATCAAGAGAGAGGTACAAATTACATTTACATTTTTATTTTTATTCATTTTTATACATTGTACATTGTACTTTGAGGGTGGAAAAAGTTCTGACATAATTTATGTTGGTTTAAATCATTATAGTGTCATAACATCGCCTTAGGTTTTCATGGCAATCTTATGAATAGTAAAATCCATCCATTCATTTTCAGTACCACTTATAAAAACACAGGGGGACAGGGAGCCTGGACCCTATCCCAGGGAACTCTGGGCACAAGGCAGGGTACACCCTAGATGATGTACCAATCCATCACAGCGCACAATCGCACACACATTTACACACTACAGACAATTTGGAAATGCCAATCAGCCTACAATGTATGCCTTTTGACTGGGGAGGAATCCAGAGTACTCTGAGGAAACCCCCAAAGCATGGGTAGAATCTGCAAACTCTGCGCACACAGGGAGGAGGCAAGATTCAAACCCCCAACCCTGGAGGTGTGAGGCAAATGTGGTAATAACTAAGCCAGCATTCCCCCCTGAACAGTAAAAGGAAACTCAAAAAATATATACAAAATAAATACATAAGGCATCATTACAATGCCATTGAATTAAAAGTATTTATATACCGTAGAAATGTAAAGCTCACTTTACTTAAGCTAGCTGATCTATAACATCAGTTTATTCTAAACAAATTCTTTGTCAGCTGTCATTGATATTTTTTTTTAGATTTATGTCATCAAAGATTTCTGTAGGTCTCATGTAGCCCTATGAACACTAGACTTAAGTAAAGCACTATTAAAGGAGGTGTACTACACCTCTTCTATTCCAAAGGCACACACACACAGTATCTCTTGTGTAAAGCCCAGCAGAAAACCTGGGTTCAGCAAGGTGGTGCTAAACAAACAGGCCCCTTTTCTTGCAGATTAAAGGCTGTGAGAGGGAGTGTGACTCCCCTCTGAACAGCCCTCCTCATCACGATCGCTCAAATTGCTCACCGTGAACTTGACACCCACGGCGCTGCTGCTGACGCCAGAACGCTCAGCACTCACAAACTCAGTCTTGAGCCGTGATTGTGGGGGCTAAAACAAAGCAAGCTGCTGCACCATCAACACTCTCACTGCCCAGCTGACACTATTATTAAAATTGTGACTGGCTTCCTTCTGTCTATCCCTTTACAACTTACTTCTAGAAACATGCTATATAAAGGTAACTGTAACTAACTTAATACAATCTTAATACAAATTTATGTTATTTTTTCACGTGCTGATTGTTTGCTTTTCTTTGGTCACTACCAACAGATACCACCAATATTTACAGACAATCACCTTTTCAGCCTACAGCAGCTAGACTGGTGTAATAATGAGTGCTATTACTGCCGAATTACTGGAGCATGAGATGTGGGAGATAACGGCAAAGTAATGTGGAAGTAAAAGTACCTTCCAGAGATTTCAGACATCATTTTCCAACATCCCTGATGATTTCAGGCTGGCTTAACCGTTCTTTCAACATACTTTACATAGTTTACTTTGTTTGTATTTCCTCATTTGAAAGTAACTTTGGATAAATGTGTCTGCTAAATATATTAATATAAATAAATATAAATATTTTAGGCTAGAGTGGTTCATAAATGAGCCTCAATACAAACCATGTTTCATAAAAAAAAATTTTATACTAATGTTATATCTATAAATGATTACTAAGTATAAACACTGATTAGGTAACAAACTTATTTGCTAACATATTTGCCAATTTGGTATTTATAGCATCAGTAAATTTGCATATTTGCATAACAGCTTTAAGCTAGCTTACTAGGCTATAGATTGATGAACCTTTCATTGATAAATTCAGTCAATAACATTTGTTGGCCAAGTGCCAAAAACCTTGCCTTCAGCGTAGATTAGAAACACTCTGATTATTGTATCCCATTAAGGGTTATTAAGTTACTCTGGGAAAATAGCCATGGAAAAACAGAAAAATGATCATCAGGGGTACTAACTAAACATGGGCGTGTGTTTGCTAATGTATATGAAGGAGGGCAACTACTGCTTTCCTCCAAGTGTATTCAGATGCCCTGTGATATAGAATGAGCAGCACTGCCATAAAGTCATTCATTTAACCTAGACATTATATGTAGTGTATATTTAGCCTATGTACTATATGACCAAAGATTGTGGACATGTGACCATCACAATCATATGTGGTTATTCCCCAAAGCAAGATCCATAAAGACATGGTTTGCCAAAGTTGGAGTGGAAGAACTCAGGTGTCCTGCATGAAGCCCTGACCTCAACCCCACTGAACACCTTTGGGATGAACTGGAATGCCAACTGCTCCGCAGGCCTCACCCTACATCAGTGCCTGAACTCACTAATGCTCTTGTGGCTGAATCACCATCCCCCCACGGCCAAACACCAAACTGTGTTCCATTTCCCAGAAGCATGGAGGTTATTATAACAGCATAGGGGAGACTAATTCTAGAATGTGATGTTCAAAAATCACATATGGATGTGATGGCCAGGTGTCTACAAACCATTTAGCCATATAGTGTATTTTGCTATTAGTAAAACTGTTGTCCTGCTCAGCATCAACACAAACATGGTATAAAGAGTTGAAAATCAATCCCACACTTCTTCAGGAGAAACTGATTTGAATGATTTTCTGTAAGCAAATAAAACAGCCCAGAAAACTAACACAACATAACATTACAACATTAAGATACAATAACACAACATTAGTGTAAAACCTGTTTATTACAGCAGTTGATTGCAGCTCTCTCACATATAGTATTTTCCTCTCTCTAAAGGGATTTAAACGAGATCACATCTCTTCCCCTCGCCACATTATTTCCTTTTAACATACCTACCAAATTACCAGCACTAGGGATCATTTCATCTCTCTGAGTAAGCACGTGGTAGAATATCTTTAAATAATCGAGTCGAGCTCTCTAAATCACCTCTGGGACTGAGATTACAAGTCTGTGTAGAGTGTTTTAATGCAATTCAGGAATTTTCACAACCTTAAACTTAAGTATAAATGAATGAAATGCATGACGTGTCATTCTGTAATAAATAGTCAACTTCAGCTTCACATCAGACTGCATCACAGCACCGTAATGTTGATTGTTTTCCTATGACAACACATTCTGTCGTACTTTATTCCTCACATTAATCAGCTCTTAAGAAAAGTATTTCTCAGTTTGCTCAGTTGAGTACTCGGTGTTTGTAAATACTAAAAATGACTAAATGAGTTTGCAGAATAAGTTATACTGTTATGGAGATGTGTATGTGATATATAAGTCTGAACAGGGGATGAAGTGATGTACATTTAAGCAGTACTCCATATTAAATGTCCACCATGCTTCTTTGCAATTAGTATGTATGCTTTATATACTCATGTATATTTGCCTTGCTGCTTTGTTTACCTATCTCCCCTTTAGTCCTGCCTAGTTTATGCCTGTTTGCTGATATCTGGAACTTTTGTCCTAAAACCTACCCTTAAAACCTATCTTAACAATGAACGCAGCAGTGGTGAGGAAACTACTTTCAAACTGTTGCTTTTCAAGCTACAAGCTACTCATAGTTTGAAGTAGTTAAGCTACAGTCAAGCTACCCTTTTTTTAAAAAAAAGTACTTAGTTACACTACAAGTTTACATTTACATTTATTTATTTTTTTTATCCAAAGCGCCTTACAAATGAGAAAATACAAGCAAAGTGATATCAAGTAGAGAACAGTACGTAAGTAGTGCTACCATACAAATATTTTAATTGAGTTCCAGAAGAAGCAAAGTGCGCAGAGTAGAGGTGTAAGTGCCAGAGTAAAAGGGTTTTTTTTTTTTTTTTTTTGATGGGTTGGTTAATTCCTCACGAAAGAGGTGGGTCTTTAGCTGTTTTTTGAAGATAGTGACAGATTCTGCAGTCCGGATTGAGTTTGGAAGTTCATTCCACCACTGAGGGACAGTTAGTGTGAAGGTTCTCCAAAGGGACCTTGAGCCACGCTGAGTAGGCACTACTAAGCGTTGGACATTGATTAATCGCAGATTGCGTTAGGGAATGTAAGCCTTCAGGAGAGAGTTGAGGTAGAAGGGTGCTGTTCCAGAAATGGTTTTGTAGGTGAGCATCAAGGCCTTGAATTTAAGTTACTAAGAAAAAGTAGCTAACTACATTGAGGATATTATATGGGCAACATTTTTGGTATGTCATGATTGTGAATCAGCTTATGAATAACAGTGTATAATTGTGCATAAGGAAATGTAACACAATTTAAAGATAATTCAGAACAATTAGGAAATTATAGTTTGTTTTATTTATAGACCATCCAAAGATACAATAAATACACAAACTGTACATGAATAATATTACTACTACTACTACTACTACTACTACTACTAGTAATAATAATAATAATAATAATAATAGTAATAATGATATTACAATAGTAATAATACCAATAGAAATAATAATAATAACAATATAATGTCATTAAATCCAGAAATATAGCCTACTCATTGTAATAACATGCACAGGTGAGTGCAATTGTCATTGTAACTAGATAAGTAGCCCACATATCCATTTACAATGACAATCAAACTCACCACTATATGAGTCCTTAAATTTGTGCTGCAACTCTTGGACCTCGACACTATTTTAATCTTTGGTTTACAAAGATTGCATATAAAGGTGTAAGATTTATTGTTCGATTCCTCAAGGCACACGAACTTCAACAAATAAATCCACGGGTAATTGGTTTTCTTATTTTTCCTGAATCAGTCGCCATCTCCCGTTCCATGACGGATAATAAGGATGAGTGTGTCAAGCTTGAATAATCAATACTTTCCAATAGGCCAATAATAAAAATGCATGCAAGGATAAATTATTATTTTTTCAATGACTGATTAATCATGGAAATAATAATAATAATAATACATAATAAATAGATAGATAAAGAAAGAAAGGTAGGAGCCTTTGCTCTTGCTGCTCCCTTACACTATATAATATAATATAAATCCCCCACACTCATAAACTTATATAATTATTGTTTTTATTTTATTTATTTACATAATATTCTCTGTATCAGAAAACAAACGCCAGTGTTAATTTATTATGGTATTATAATTTAGCAGCCTCATACATAATGTAATACATGCATTTAGAACCAAATTTTAAATAAACTTTTATTCATTAATTATTCATTCCTCTTCATTAATCGCTTTATCACGGTTTGGGTCACGGTGTATCTCGAGCTTATCATACTGGGCATGATGAGATGAGATGCTACTCCATCACAAGGCATCATCATCATCATCAACATCTTGTCGACATTTTAAAAGGGCCACATTTTAATTGACCCCATCAGTTAACCATGAATCTTCTCCTCACAGTAGATGTTAAAATGAAAACTGTGAATTCTGCCTTAAGAAGGAGCTACTGTACAGAGCAGCACATAAATCTGTTTTCCACCATTAAAGGTGACTAATTATACTGGAGCATACTAGTACAACAAATGAGTTGCCAGTGAAGTGGTCCATATGGTGTCATCCCACCTACCCACTCGAGGGTCACATGGCAATGCCAACAGCCCTAATTGGCGGGCTGAGCATACCCATTTTGTCGTACCGCCCCCATTAGAGAGTAGAAAGAACATGGAGAAGCTTGTAAGCAGCAGCTAGAAGAGTGGATTCATCTGGGACTCACTGATGTATTACTTTCTATTGCTGATATTCCTCTGCTAATTCTGTAAGTGAGCAACCAGAACACCTGCTGGTCTCCCACTGTATCACACCCCACCCAACAAGGATCTAATGCACACTGATTGGGAGAACAAAGGGAAAGGTGTAAATGAAGGATGGCCAGATAAGCTGGAGGACTGAGTGCTAAAGCTTAGGGATTTGGTGATGAACTGATGAACAGTTTTACTGATGAAGCTCATCAACCTCCATGTGTAGCATCCAAGTGTCTCGGCTACGGTATTGCACAAATGAGTTGTTAAACAGGACTCTGAATAGAGACAAAAAGACATATGAAGCAATTCAATTCAAATGGAAGAGGCATGATGATGGACTCTCTCCAAAAACACCTTTTTTTGCGACTAGTCAATGCAAAGACATATGAGACCTGTCATGCATACACATAATGATAAATAGCCAGGAACAACAGCATTATTTACACTGAACAAAGGCAATTAAAAGCAACGCAATACATCCACCAGGCTGATATACAGTGGTGTGAAAAAGTGTTTGCCCCCTTCCTCATTTCCTGTTCCTTTGCATGTTTGTCACACTTAAGTGTTTTGGAACATCAAACCAATTTAAAC
>JAFFST010053521.1:0-2500 GCA_022414735.1 Noturus placidus
TGCAGGGAATTACAGTTCCTGCATCTCATCTTTCGAATACACCAGTGGTGGCACTCACTGCGTATGCTGATGACATCACAGTGATCATCAGATGTGAAGATGATGTTAAACATCTAATCTCATGCCTCAACGTCTTTCAGAGTGCCTCTTCTGCATGGATTAATTGGGAAAAAACTGACACCTTGCTTTTAGGCCATTGGTCAAATCGAAATCCACCTCAGCTGCCGCATCAGCGCCCTTGGAATAAAGAGGGGGTCAAGATACTGGGGCTGTTTTTTGGGACTGAACAGCATATGAAGAAGAATTGGGATGGACTTGCGGATAAAGTGACGGGCAAGCTCCAGAGATGGAAGTGGATTCAATCCCGGCTCTCCTACAGAGGCCTACAGAGGTTGGTGGTAAATAATCTAGCCGCCTCAATGCTGTGGCATCGTCTAACAGTGTTGGACCCTCCAAAGGAACTTTTAGTGAAACTTCAAAAGCCTTTTGTAGACTTCTTTTGGGAGGGTCGTCACTGGCTTCCCCTGGGGATACTATATCTCCCTGTCATTGAGGGCGGTCAGGGATTGGTTCACTTAGTCTCTAAAGTGGAATCCATGAGATTACAAACCGCCCAAAAACTGCTTTACTCGCCGGACACTGTACCGTGGATTAGCTTTGGTCTGGCCATTTTACGAGGACACAACAAAATGGATTATGATAGACAAATGTTTTTGATTTTAGGCAATGTGGTAAAAGACATGTATAAGGTAGGGTTTTATGGTTCAGTCCTTGAGGCTTGGGGTCACTTTAAGTCAGAGCGGAGTGAACATTTTGGGTTTGATGAGCCTCTTCTGCACAATCCTTGGGTTTGTAAAAATAACACTATGACTTGTACCGATATTTCCAACTTTGCTTCAGCTGGGATAACGAAAGTTGGTCACCTGTTTGATTTGACGAATAAAGGCCATTTTTCAGTACAGTATCTGACTGCTAAGATTACGGGAAGATCGGAGAGCATAGTCGGGAATATTTTAAAGAACGTAGAAACGTCTTTTCCTACATCCTTGTGGGACTATATAACTGAGGCTATGTCTAGTGGTGACATTAGGGTCCTGTTCCCAGAATTGCACATAACTCCACAGGTGGCTCAGGTTGTTAACGGAGACAATGTAGAAATGTTGCTGTCTTTTAAGGGCTTGCTAAATTTTCCGTTTTCCACGATGAACAAACAAAAGGCGTATATTTCCTGTGTGAAGTCCTGCTTGGCTGGAAGTTTAAGAGGGAGGAGAGACACAAAATGGAGGACTCATTTCTTGACGTCGGGAGATCAGGATCCCTCATGGCGGTTATTGTACAAAAACCCTTTACCAAAAAGATCTGGTGATTTACAGTGGCGGATTTTACACTGTACATTACCTACAAAAGTGTTTTTGTTTAAATGTCAGTTTACATCCTCTCTTTGTCTCTCTCCCTGTCTCTCTGTCTCTCTCTCTTTCTGTCTCTCTGTCTGTCTCTCTCTCTGTCTGTCTCTCTCTCTCTGTCTCTCTCTCGTCTCTCTCTCTGTCTCTCTGTCTCTGTCTCTCTCTTTTTTTTCTCTGTCTGTCTCTCTCTCTGTCTCTCTCTCTTTCTGTCTCTCTGTCTCTCTCTCTGTCTCTCTCTGTCTCTCTGTCTCTCTCTCTGTCTCTGTCTCTCTCTGTCTCTTTCTCTGTCTCCCTGTGTGTCTCTCTCTCTCTCTCTGTCTGTCTCTCTCTTTTTTTCCTCTGTCTGTCTCTCTCTGTCTCTCTCTGTCTCTCTGTCTGTCTCTCTGTCTCTTTCTCCCTGTGTGTCTCTCTCTCTGTCTATCTCTCTCTTTTTCTCTCTGTCTCTCTCTTTTTCTCTCTGTCTCTCTCTGTCTGTCTCTCTTTGTCTCTCTCTTTCTCTGTCTCTCTTTGTCTCTCTTTGTCTCTCTCCCTGTCTCCTCTCTCTGTCTCTCTCTCTCTCTGTCTCTCTTTGTCTCTCTCTCTCTGTCTCTCTTTGTCTCTCTCCCTGTCTCTCTCTCCCTGAATGTCTCCCTGTCTCTCTCCCTGTCTGTCTCTCTGTCTATCTCTCCCTGTCTGTCTCTCTCTCCCTGTCTCTCTCTGTCTCTCTTTCTGTCTCTCTCTCTGTCTCTCGCCCTGTCTCTCTCTCTCTCTGTCTCTTTCTCTCTCACACACACACACACTGAGCATCTGATGAAAGTTTTATTCTTTCTCGTAAACAGTGAAATTTAAATTCCTTTACGTTCTAAAAATGTTATTAAATGACTAAAGTTTTTAAAGTATTGCAGTAACCTAAAGTGTTTCTACATGTATAAATGTAAATGGACGTTAACGAATGAGAAAAATGAAGAATTTTTCGTGTCCTGATTTAACTGGAGCAATTAAAATCTTTTAAAGCGATGTTAAAGCAGTGTGCAGTCGTATCCAGGAGAACTCCTGAGTTTATTCTGTAGAAATCTGCAGCTGTGAGAGAAACCTGGCAGAGGAAATGATTAAAGGAT
>JAFFST010053521.1:12918-36618 GCA_022414735.1 Noturus placidus
AAACTGAAAAATTGGGCGTGCAAAATTATTCAGCCCCTTTACTTTCAGTGCAGCAAACTCTCTCCGGAAGTTCAGTGAGGATCTCTGAATGATCCAATGTTGACCTAAATGTCTAATGTTGATAAATAGAATCCACCTGTGTGTAATCAAGTCTCCGTATAAATGCACCTGCTCTGTGATAGTCTCAGAGGTCCGTTTAAAGACTCTCTCTTTCTCACACACACCTATACACTCTCTCTCTCACATATACACACTCTCTCTCTGTCTCACACACACTCTCTCTCTCTCTCTCTCTCTCTCACACATATACTCTCTCTCTCTCTCTCTCTCTCTCTCACACACACACACACACATACACTCTCGCTCTCACACACACATACACTCTCTCTCTCTCTCTCTCTCTCTCACACACACACATACACTCTCTCTATCTCTCTCACTCACATACATATACACTCTCTCTCACACACACACATATACTCTCTCTCTCTCTCACACACACACATATACACTCTCTCTCTTCCACACACATATACACACTCTCTCTCTCACACACGTACACTCTCTCTCTTTCTCACCCACACATATACACACTCTCTCACACACACACACTCTCTCTCTCACACACACATACACACACACACTCATACACAAACAAAATAACAAGTCACTGTATGTTCTTTGAGAGAGACAAAGAGACAGACAGACAGACAGAGAGACAGACAGCTACAGTGTAAGAGAGAACAGGAGAGAAGGTCCTCTACAATAAATCTAACTGTAAAGTGATAAAAGGTGTGAGGTGTTGATCATTAATAACTGAACGTGTAATAGTTGGGAAATCTCTGTGCTCTAAGCGGAATAAAACACTCCACATGTTGTTTGCTAAAATAATACACTTAGAGGTGGTACAGTATTATTTTTGTGTAACAGTTCAGTGTGTGTTATTCCTTATTTATTACATTAATACTGAACTATTAGTGTAAGCATATTACTGTGTTCTAAACACTGCAGCTTTATTATGTGTGTCTTTAGTATTTACCTCCTGTTTACTCTGTTTTCAACTGCACACTGTGTGCTGGGGACGGCCATGACGGTAAGAGTGTGTCTGTGTGTGTCTGGTTTATTGAGAATGATCATAAGTCACTGCAGTCTAATCCAGTATGTAACTCTGTGTGTGTGTGTGTGTGTGTTTACAGGTTTTGACAACAACGGTGTTAAAACAGGTCCTCGGAACAGCCGTCTGAGTAACCCAGAGGAACACGCAACACACTACTTCAACACCTACTCTAAAGACCTGCTGGTGCAGGTGTGTGTTAAACACACACACACACACACACAAACACACACACACACCCCAACCCGTTATACACACATATCCCGTTATACAACACATAATATACATTATAAAATGTCTATTGCTCACCTGTGTGTGTGTGTGTTTAGGCCATGGTTGGGATTCTGCAGGGAAAAGCTCGAGGTGGTGAGGAGGAGAGTGCACTTATGCACGACTTGAAACCTTTCCGTATCCTCATCAGTCTGCTGGACAAACCTGAACTGGGTATATACACACACACACACACACACATGCGCGCACACACACACACATAGCTTTTTTGCTCTCGAATATAAAACCCTGATTCCGAAAAAGTTGGGATAGTATGTAAAATGCTAATAAAAATAAAGAGGAGTGATGTGTAAATGTGCTTTGACTTGTATTTAAACAGAAGTATTTAATGTTTTATCTAATCAACTGCATAGTTTTTTGAAGGTAAACGTTTATTTTGAAATTGATACACGCAACACGTTCCAAATAATTTGGGACGGAGCAGTTTAGGACTAATAGCGATGAGAGAAGTTGGAATAAGGTGACGTGAAACAGGTGAGGCAGTCGTCTAATCATAGTATATAAGGAGTCTCCAAAAAAGGCAGAGACCTTCAAGAGTAAGGACGGGTCAAGGCTCGCGGATCTGCCAACAGGTACGTCAGAGAATAATCCAACACTTTGAGAAGAACATTCCCTAAAGGTAAATCGGGAGGATTTTGGGTATTTCACCTTCTACAGTGCACAATATAATTAAAAGATTCGAGGAATCCTATCAAACCACTTCTGAATGCGTGTGATCTCCGATCCCTCAGACGTCACCGTCTTAAAAACCGCCATGAGTCTGTAATGGAGATCCTGACATGGGCTTGGGGACACTTTGGTAAACCTTTGACAACATTCGCCTCTGCATCCAAAGATACAAGTTAAGGCTTTACTATGCAAAGCAGAAGCCATACATCAACACTGTCCAGAAGCTCCGCCCACTTCTCTGGGCTCGGTCTCATCTGAGATGGACAGTAGTACAGTGGAATCGTGTTTTGTGGTCCGACGAGTCGACATTTCAAATAGTTTTTGGACTTTTATTTTCAGTATGTTGGTTTGTTGAATAAATAAATGAAATTGTTGGTGTTAATTCGATGGTTTCTGCTGTAAAAGAGACTTGCTGATGGTGTGAAGGATCATCTGAGCAAGTACTTGATCTGCTACGCTTTCACACAAACTTTAACTTCATTCGTCACTTTATCCGTAAAGTCTTCAGTGCTGGAGATAAGCCCTGCAGAACTCGCGTATTAAAAAATAACACGTGAATCTGGAGTGTCACTGTGTGTTCAGGTCCCGCAATCCTGGAGGACGTTCTGATCGAAGTGTTCAGGACTTTACACACCCAGTGCCGAGCAGAACTGGACCTGCAGAACCAGAACCCTTTCAGCAAAGACCACACACAACTCAGCAGGTATCAACACCAACAACAACAACAATAATAATAATAATACTAAGTTCAGAGAGGTCACAGTAACTCCGCTTCATCACTCAGAATTTAATTTAAATTTCTGACGTGTTATTTATTTCTTCTTTCTTTGTCCCACGCTGTGTTTAGTAAACTCCGAGAGAATAAGCGGACGGCGGAGATGATTAAAACCGCAAACCTCTTATTCAACTCTTTTGAGCCATACTACATGTGGGATTACATCGCCTGCTGGTTCGAGGACAGCTGCAGGTGTGAGAGAGCTTTCTGTCTTTCTTTCTTTTTCACTGTACCAGCTCGGGAGAATGAAGATGAACACGTACTTCCTCTGAGACGTGTGAAGTCGCACAGCGGCGTAACACACTCCGAGGGAAGCGCAATCTACCCTTTTCCACATACATGAGCTCACAGACACACACGATTGGCTAGTGTTGCTGTGTTTGACAGGGGAGAGGGAGTATGCCCCTCCCTAATTTTACTCTGTTGACTCCCTTACTGTCGCATCACCAGGATTTTCTGTTGCGTCATTTCTTTATTTCTTTATCTTTCATCTTCTTGATCTTTCTTTTCTCGTCACGTCTGCCCACGCTCACACTGATTTTAGTCCTTAATATGTCTCTCACACACACGTCTCTGAGAGCACACAGACTTTTATTCAGCAGATGTTGAGCTTCACTCCAGCTGTGTGACGTGTGATGTTTATCTTTAACTTAAAGATTGGAAATTATTTTTATTGAAAATCCGTGTTAGATGTTTGTTGAATCTCCATGCAGAAGAACTCAGAGTGGCTCGGCTGCTTCGCTCCCGTCGCTGTTCGAGTTCTGTCAGCTCGTCGACTTCCTGTTGGACATCGTGTCTCTGGTGAGCCAAATGACTTTAACACACACACACACACACACTTGTGACTCCTGATGTGTGTTATTGTAATACTATTGCTGAAGTCAGGTAGGATGAGGAACAGTGCGTGATGGTATCTCAGCTGCTCTTCTTCAGCTTTCCTGAACTTTATTTATTCACAAGTTTCTCAGACAGCTTCTCCCAGGGAACTGAAGTTTGTGAATAAAGTTCTTTATCAACTGTTTTCTGTCTGTATTCTCTGTTCATCTCTCTCTGCTGAACACGTCTGCTCTTTCTCTCTCTCTCTCTCTTTAAAGCCCACTAGAAGTATGCGAGTGATCTGCCAGGTACAGTACTCCTGCTCCTTCTCTTGTACTACTCGTTTTTACACTCGTTTCTCCTTCTGCAGCATCGCCTTTCATACGTTTCACTCAGACAGAGGAAGAACGCTGTGCATGTGCTTTACACTCTCCTCCTTTTCTTGCCTCCTTTCGTCCTGAACTCAGTGGATCAGCTGAGACGTGAGCAGTGTGTGAAGTTTACTTCTTTAGTTCTGCACTGGAGCTGTGATGCTAATGAAGCTAACAGGCGATGGAAGTGTATATCCTCCAGTTTAGCGTAAACATGGACAGAAGGACACTGAGAGCGTGGACATTAGATTCAGATGAGAAAGTTTACATTTAAAACTTAAATGAAATCTATAGGGAGACCCAGAGAGTGGGGATGATGATGAAACTCCAAAATCCCTCGAGATGAAAAATATTTAGGAAAGAAATATTGATTATATTGAAGAATTCTGTTCTTCTACAGGAACGAAATAAATTTCAGACACTAATCACATCTCAGCTGATCGTCTGCAGGAACGTTACACACGTTCTCAATCCTGTTCCTTTACCTTGCTTCCAGACACCATCGTACACCATCTTACTCCGTCATACACCATCTCACACCATCGTACACCAAATACACCATCGTACACCATCTTACTCCGTCGTACACCAAAAACACCATCTTACTCCATCATGCACCATCTCACACATCGTACACCAAAAACACCACCTCACACCATCGTACACAAAAAACACCATTTCACACCATCGTAAACCAAAAACACCATCTTACTCCATCATACAGCATCTCACACCATCGTACACCAAAAACACTATCTTACTCATCATGCAGCATCTCACACCATCGTACACCAAAAACACCATCTTACTCCATCATACACCATCTCACACCATCGTACACCATCAACACACCATTGTACACCATCTTATTCCGTCATGCACCATCTCACACATCGTACACCAAAAACACCACCTCACACCATCGTACACCAAAAACACAATCGTACACCAAAAACACCACCTCACACCATCGTACACCAAAAATACCTTTGTACACCAAAAACACCTCACACCATCGTACACCATAAACACCATCTTACTCATCATACACCATCTCACAACATCGTACACCAAGAAAAAACATTGTTCACCATTGTAGTCCATCGTATACCATCATACACAAAAAACACCACCTCACACCATCATACACCAAAAACACCATCTTACTCCATCGTACACCACCTCACACCATCGTACACCACCTCACACCATCATACACCATCTCACACCGTCGTACACCAAAAACACCACCTCACACCATCGTACACCAAAAACACCATCGTAAACCAAAAACACCATCTTACTCCATCATACAGCATCTCACACCATCGTACACCAAAAACACTATCTTACTCATCATGCAGCATCTCACACCATCGTACACCAAAAACACCACCTCACACCATCGTACACCAAAAACACCATCTTACTCAATCATACACCATCGTACACCAAAAACACCATCGTACACCAAAAACAACATCGTACTCCATCATACACCATCATACACCAAAAACAACATCGTACACCAAAAACACCATCTTAATCCATCATGCACCATCTCACACATCGTACACCAAAAACACCACCTCACACCATCGTACACCAAAAATACCATCGTACAACAAAAACACCATCTCACACCATCGTACACCATCTTACTCCATCATGCACCATCTCACACATCGTACACCAAAAACACCACCTCACATCATCGTACACCATCTTACTCCATCATGCACCATCTCACACATCGTACACCAAAAACACCACCTCACATCATCGTACACCAAAAACACCATCGTACACCAAAAACACCACCTCACACCATCGTACACCAAAAATACCTTTGTACACCAAAAACAACACCTCACACCATCGTACACCATAAACACCATCTTACTCATCATACACCATCTCACAACATCGTACACCAAGAAAAAACATTGTTCACCATTGTAGTCCATCGTATACCATCATACACAAAAAACACCACCTCACACCATCATACACCAAAAACACCATCTTACTCAATCATACACCAAAAACACCATCGCACACCAAAAACACCACCTCACACCATCGTACACCACCACACACCATCGTACACCAAAAACACCACCTCACACTATCATACTCCAAAAATACCATCGTACACCAAAAAAACCATCTTACTCCATCATACACCAAAAATACCATTGTACACCAAGAACACCACCTCACACCATCCGACACCAAAAACACCATCTTACTCAATCATGCACCATCTCACACATCGTACACCAAAAACACCACCTCACACCATCGTACACCAAAAACACCATCTCACACCATCGTACACCATCAACACACCATTGTACACCATCTTATTCCATCATGCACCATCTCGCCCATCGTACACCAAAAACACCACCTCACACCATCGTACACCAAAAACACCATCTTACTCAATCATACACCAAAAACACCACCTCACACCATCGTACACCAAAAACACCATCTTACTCCATCATACACCATCTCACATCATCGTACACCAAGAACACCATCGTACATCATCTTACTCCGTCATCCATATCCTCACATCATCGTACACCAAGAACACCATCTTACTCCGTCAGGCACCATCTAACACCATCGTACACCAAGAAAAAACATTGTTCACCATTGTAGTCCATCGTATACCATCATACACAAAAAACACCACCTCACACCATCATACACCAAAAACACCATCTTACTCAATCATACACCAAAAACACCATCGCACACCAAAAACACCACCTCACACCATCGTACACCACCACACACCATCGTACACCAAAAACACCACCTCACACTATCATACTCCAAAAATACCATCGTACACCAAAAAAACCATCTTACTCCATCATACACCAAAAATACCATTGTACACCAAGAACACCACCTCACACCATCCGACACCAAAAACACCATCTTACTCAATCATGCACCATCTCACACATCGTACACCAAAAACACCACCTCACACCATCATACACAAAAAACACCACCTCACACCATCATACACCAAAAACATCATCGTACACCAAAAACACCATCTTACTCCATCATACACCATCTCACACCATCGAACACCAAGAACACCACCTCAAACCATCGTACACCACCTTACACCATCATACACCATCGTACACCAAAAACACCACCTTACACCATCATACACCAAAAACATCATCGTACACCAAAAGTACCACCTCACACCATCGTACACCAAAAACACCATCATACACCATCATACACCAAAAACACCACCTCACATCATCATACACCAAAAACACCACCTCACACCATCATACACCAAAAACACCATCTTACTCCATCATGCACCATCTCACACATCGTACACCAAGAACACCATCGTACATCATCTTACTCCGTCATCCATATCCTCACATCATCGTACACCAAGAACACCATCTTACTCCGTCATCCATATCCTCACATCATCGTATACCAAGAACACCATCTTACTCCGTCAGGCACCATCTAACACCATCGTACACCAAAAACATTACCTCACATCATCGTACACCAAAAACACCACCTCACACCATCATACACCAAAAATACCATCGTACACCAAAAACACCATCTTACACCATCATACACCAAAAACACCATCTTACTCCATCATACACCAAAAACACCACCTCACTCCATCTTACTCCATCTTACTCCATCGTACACCATCGTACTCCATCTTAGTCTATCGTACACCATCGTACACCATCGTACTCCATCGTACTCCATCGTACACCATCGTACACCATCGTAGTCCATCTTAGTCCATCGTACACCATCTTACTCAATCGTAGTCCATCTTAGTCCATTGTACACCATCTTACTCCATCATGCACCATCTCACACATCGTACACCAAAAGCACCACCTCACACCATCATACACCAAAAACACCACCTCACACCATCATACACCAAAAACACCACCTCACACCATCATACACCAAAAACACCAACATACACCAAAAACACCATCGTACACCAAAAACACCACCGCACACCATCGTACACCACCTCACACCATCGTACACAAACACCACCTCACACCATCATACACCAAAAATACCATTGTACACCAAAAAACCCATCTTACTCCATCATACACCAAAAACACCACCTCACTCCATCTTACTCCATCTTACTCCATCGTACACCATCGTACTCCATCTTAGTCTATCGTACACCATCGTACACCATCGTACTCCATCGTACACCATCGTACACCATCGTAGTCCATCTTAGTCCATTGTACACCATCTTACTCCATCATGCACCATCTCACACATCATACACCAAAAACACCACTTCACACCATCGTACACCAAAAGCACCACCTCACACCATCATACACCAAAAACACCACCTTACACCATCATACACCAAAAACATCATCGTACACCAAAAGCACCACCTCACACTATCATACACCAAAAACACCACCTCACACCATCGTACACCAAAAACACCACCTTACACCAAAAACACCACCTCACACCATCATACACCAAAAACACCACCTCACATCATCGTACACCAAAAACACCATCTTACTCCGTCAGGCACCATCTAACACCATCGTACACCAAAAACATTACCTCACATCACCGTACACCAAAAACACCATCTTACTCTATCATGCACCATCTCATACATCGTACACCAAAAACACCACCTCACACCATCATACACCATCTCACACACCGTACACCAAAAACACCACCTCACACCATCATACACCAAAAATACCATCGTACACCAAAAACACCATCTTACACCAAAAACACCATCTAACACCATCGTACACCAAAAACATTACCTCACACCATCGTACACCATCTTACTCCATCATACACCATCTCACACATCGTACACCAAAAACACCACCTCACACCATCATACACCATCTCACACACACCGTACACCAAAAACACCACCTCACACCATCGTACACCAAAAACACCATCTTACACCATCATACACAAAAAACACCACCTCACACCATCATACACCATCTTACACCATCATACACCAAAAACACCATCTTACTCCATCATACACCATCTCACACCATCGAACACCAAGAACACCACCTCACACCATCGTACACCACCTTACACCATCATACACCATCGTACACCAAAAGCACCACCTCACACTATCATACACCAAAAACACCACCTCACACCATCATACACCAAAAACACCAACTCACACCATCATACACCAAAAACACCATCGTACACCAAAAACATTACCTCACACCATCGTACACCATCTTACTCCATCATGCACCATCTCACACATCATACACCAAAAACACCACCTCACACCATCGTACACCAAAAACACCATCATACACCAAAAACACCACCTTACACCATCATACACCAAAAACACCATCGTACACCAAAAGCACCACCTCACACTATCATACACCAAAAACACCAACTCACACCATCATACACCAAAAACACCATCGTACACCAAAAGCACCACCTCACAATATCATACACCAAAAAACCCATCTTACTCCATCATACACCAAAAACACCACCTCACTCCATCTTACTCCATCTTACTCCATCGTACACCATCGTACTCCATCTTAGTCTATCGTACACCATCGTACACCATCGTACACCATCGTACTCCATCGTACTCCATCGTACACCATCGTACACCATCGTAGTCCATCTTAGTCCATCGTACACCATCTTACTCAATCGTAGTCCATCTTAGTCCATTGTACACCATCTTACTCCATCATGCACCATCTCACACATCGTACACCAAAAACACCACTTCACACCATCGTACACCAAAAACACCACCTCACACCATCATACACCAAAAACACCACCTCACTCCATCGTACACCAAAAACACCATCATACACCATCTCACACCATCGTACACCAAAAACACCATCATACTCCATCATACACCAAAAACACCATCGTACACCAGAAACACCACTTCACACCATCGTACACCAAAAACACCACCTCACACCATCGTATTCCAAAAATACCATCGTACACCAAAAACACCACCTCACACCATCATACACCAAAAACACCACCTCACACCATCGTATACCAAAAACACCATCTTACTCCATCATACACCATCTCACATCATCGTACACCAAGAACACCATCGTACATCATCTTACTACGTCATCCATATCCTTACATCATCGTACACCAAGAACACCATCTTACTCCATCATACACCAAAAACACCATCGTACACCAAAAGCACCACCTCACACCATCGTACACCAAAAACACCATCATACACCACCTTACACCATCATACACCAAAAACATCATCTTACTCCATCGTACACCAAAAACACCATCGTACTCCACCTCACACCATTGTACACTATCTCACTCCATCATGCACCATCTCACACACCAAAAACACCACGTCACACCATCGTACACCAAAAACACCATCGTACACCAAAAACACCATCTTACTCCATCATACACCATCTCACACCAAAAAACCATTGTTCACCATTGTACTCCTTTGTACACCAAAAACACCATCGTACTCCATCTTAGTCCATCGTACACCATCGTACTCCATCTTTTATACCATCGTACTCCATCTTAGTCCATCGTACACCATCGTGCTCCATCTTAGTCCATCGTACACCATCTCACACCAACAAACTATTGTTCACCATTGTACTCCATCCTAGTCCATCTTTGTCCATCGTACACCATCTCACACCAACAAACTATTGTTCACCATTGTACACCATTGTACTCCATCTTAGTCCATTGTACACCATCTCACACCAACAAACCATTGTTCACCATTGTACACCATCGTACTCCATCGTAGTCCATCTTAGTCCATCATACACCATCATGCTCCATCTTAGTCCATCGTACACCATCTCACACTAATAAAAAATTTACACACTGACTGTGTAACAGTTTCAGGACTTTCATCAGATCAGCTGTCTTACATACTCTGTCTCTATCTAACTCTCTTTCTCTGTGTGTGTGTGTGTGTGTGTGTGTGTGTGTGTGCATGTGTTTGTGTGTTTGTGCAGGAGACATATATAGAGATCCAGACAGAACACTTGCCCCAGTTGTTGTTGAGGATGTTGTCGGCCGTCACGCTGCAGCTTGGTGTTCTCAGTCTGTTGGAGCTCACACACTGTCTGCGCCTCTGCTCCAAAATCCTCAGCAAAGTCCAGCCTCCGCTCGTCTCCCCCCTCGCCCTCCCGTCCAGCGGCCCTGCCCGAGAGCAGGACACACGCCAGGTCAGTGCACCACACACACAGTCTGCGTGAAGTCAGCACACAGCTATCACACACTAATGAGACACTGGACATTTTCTGTCGCACAAAAAGACAAGAATAAGAAAGAAAGAAGAGCTGTAAAAAGTAAGAATTAAAAACAGTGACACTGATCAGAGATTGTTTCTAATACTTTCTTTCATTTCTTGATCTTGTATACTTTTTAAATAATTTTTTACCCTCTGTCGCTGTTTTCTCTCTCTCCATCCATCTCTCTCTCGCTTTTTTTGTCTCTCTCCGTCTCTCCATCTCTCTTTCTGTCTCTTTCTCTCTCCATCTCTCTCTCTTTATCTTTCTCTCTCTCTTTCTCCCTCTCTCTCTCCATCTCTCTTTCTCTCTGTCTCTCTCTCTCTTGCACACACACTCTCTATCTCTCCATCCATCTCTCTCTCTCCATCTTTCTCCCTCTCACTCTCCGTCTCTCAGTCTGCCTCATCGTTTCTGGATGTCCCGGTCAGCGAGGATGTGTTTGAGGACAGGGCAAGTCCCTCCGCAGTTCGTTCTCCAGAGAGCAGCTTTACAGATTTTGTTCAGTACGAGGAGGTGGAGTCTGATGACCATGCCTCTCTCCGGTCCGATCCTAAACTCCAGCCTGGTTCTCAGGGTGCTCCTGTGATGCAGCACTGCCTCGAGCACTTCCAGCACTTCCTGTGCAGGCTGGTGGAGCTCTACATCGCCCCGGGTCACATGGGGGGTGGGGCTAACCAGGGGGATGCGGAGTTAACAGAGAGGTTTTGTGTGTTTGATCAGAAGGAGTGTGTGTCTACGTTCACGGCTGCGTGTCAGCTCTTCCTGGAGTGTTCCAGTTTCCCCGTGTACATAGCCGAGGGAAACCTCAAATCTCCCTCCAGAGACGAGCAGAAAGGTCACAAACCAAAATGATTTTATTTAACCAGTGCATATTAAACAGAACAAACTCTCAGATTTGCATATTATTGTTTATTTGAAAGTATTCTGATGATTATTCTGGATTAAATTTTTTATGCAATATTACTGATTTATTTATTTTTTGCAGTTTATTATTACTAATTACGGTGTATAATTACTTATAAATGAATATCAACATCAAAATAATAATAGTTAATATTTATTATATGATTTTAATGACGTGTGTGTCGGGTGATGTCAGACAGCGGCGGTGTGACTCCGCCTCCTCGGTGGCTCGAGTCTCTGATGAACGCCTGTTTCTCTGAGCTGGACTTCAGCATCCGTGCCGTCGCCGTCTCCCTCCTCATGGACCTGGTGGGTCTGACTCAGTCCGTTGCCATGGTGACAGCAGAAAGGGTGGGTGTGGCCGACTCCGCCCAGCCGATGAGCCCGAGCCAGGGTCGTGTTGCCGTGGTGATCAGGCCGCCGCTCACACAGGGGATGTTAAAGCACATCGCCGGCAAAACCGACTTCTTCAAGGTGACGCGTTCATTTCTCTTTCTTCATTTCTTTCATTCCTCTCTCACTCTTTTCTCCTTCCTTTCTTTCCTTTTTTATCTGTCTCTCTTCCTCTTCTTTTCCATGGTTTCTCCTGCTCTTTACCAATTATGTCTTACCTTTTTTATTCGTCTACCATGTTTTTTTTCATATTTATTAATTTTTGTTCTTTCTTTCACTTCGTTATTTTTTACATTTCTTTGCATCTTTCTTTTTTGTTTCAAACTTTTTCGGTCAGTCCCTCATGTAGTGTGTTTGTCTCTCACTTTTTTTTTTTACATTTTCTCTCTTGATTTCTGCTTTTCATTCTTTCTATTTAATTCTCATTCATATCTCTCTCTCACACACATATTCTCAAGTCTATCATTCTCTCTCTCCTTTACCTTTACTCTTTGTCATTATTTTATGTCCTTTTTTCCTAATACATCTTGTTTTAGTGTAGTGTAATTGAACCTGGTGTGATTATAGTATTAGCCGCGAGTCTCTCGCTGTTATCTGCTGGTATTAATACTGCACTCCATTGTACTCGAGCTCTGAAAGTACAGAACCAGTTTTCCAGCGTTCCGATCTGAAGGCGTTCCGGCTCGGCTCGGTAATAATGGTGGATACTCTGAGCAAGGTCATATTTGAGTTTGATAAACATATTAATAGGATCTACATGAATTATTTCTGTGCTGTACGGAGAGAAATAATGAGAAAGAAATAATGAATAATGATCGTAAAAATGATCCGTTACAGTGATTTTTATCTCGTTAGTGACTTTGGGCTAAAAAATCAGCAAAATTGCGTTATGAACCTAAACTTATGACACGAAAGCTACACGACATCAAAGTCCAGTTTCATCACGTAGAAAATAACGTGAAGGGAATTCTGTTTAGCGTTGAGCACGTGAGCGCCGCCGTGTTGTTGTGATGTCATGTGTGAGAGTGTGTGTGTGTGTGAGAGTGTGTCAGTGAGTGTGAGTGTGTGTGAGATCTCAGGACGGTGGAGGTTAACTGTTCCATCGTACTTCTCCATGAGGGACGTTGTGGTTTTAAGAGTTTCAGTACAACGGCTTGCCGCATAAGAGAGTAAACAAAAGGCAAATTCAGGTGTTTGTCTGCTTCAGAATGTTTCATTTTATTCTCGAGAACAAAAGGATGCTGATGAAGGGAGAGGTGTATTTGTACTCAGACGTGGGCAGGAGGTGTGAGGTTGCCCCTAGTGCTCTGTGAGCTCTGAGGGACTCCATGGGGATAGTCTCATGGCGCGGCGTACTCGGCCATGATGGGTAAACCAGACAGCACACATCAGCTCAGAGCACGGCGGGAAATCCCCATGTTTTCGACTGCATACCATTCAAAAGTCTGCTCATCATAACACTCCACTTCATCCATGGTGGTAGTGCCATTATTTCCTCCAGCAACGAACAGGAGATTGTCCAGCACTTCAATGCCGAAGTAGCTGCGCTGGTTGTTGATGGCTGGACCTTTTCTACACATGATGGTCTGAGGATTATACACCTCTACACCTCTAGAGCGGTTTTCCAGGAGGTTAAACCAGTGTTTTATAGAAATTTGGGTTCTTCTTTTCCAATAGTTTAATCTTTTTAACTGTAATGAGTGATATTAGTATAAAAGCTTCCTCTCTGCTTTTTGATGTTTCTCTCTCTCTCTCTAACTCTCTCTCTCTCTCGGGTGGGTGTAGAGCGTGGCGGTGTTGTTGTGGGATCAGTTGGGTGAAGCAACTCCTCAGCATCATCAGCGCAGTGTGGAACTTTTCTATCAGCTGCACAACCTTGTTCCTTCATCCAGCATTTGCGAGGACGTCATCAGTAACCAGCTCATGCACCGAGACAAGGTATGCATTAATATGCATGAAGATCTCATTAATATGTATGGGACAAATCTGTTTACATGTCTGCATCACTTCCTAAACAGCCCTCTTTTTGTTTTGATCTTTCAGAGGATCCGTTTGGAGGCTCATGTGAAATTCTCGGTTTTGTGGCATCTGACCCGAGACCTGAACATCACCAAGTCTTCACCTTTCAGCCGCACCTTTGACAGGTGAGATAAAACATTCAGGACATGCAGTGGGCTTTATCAGTTATCAAGAAGTTACGAACCAGTGATGAGGAGAAGGCTTTTCTTCTCCGTTATAGAAGCGAGCGTGTGAGGGAGTCTCTCTGTAGACTGGGCATTGACATGCACATGAAAGCTCAGTTCAGAGGTTAATTCAGTCATGTCGGACCTCCCGCAGGTCTCTCTTCATCATGTTGGACAGTCTGAGTTTTTGGGACAGTTCGGCGAGCGCTGTGGGGCGGGCGTGGCTCAATCAAGTGCTCCAGAGACACGACATCGCACGAGTTCTCGAGCCGCTTCTTCTTCTGCTGCTGCATCCAAAAACACATCGTGTGTCCATCCAGCGTGTTCAGGCTCAGCGCCACTGGACCTGGGCCTTTCCCGACCCACCGGCGCCAGAACCTGGATCAGAACCACCTGAATCAGGATGCTTGGGGGACACAGGCTGCTCTGACCGTAAGTGCAGTTTAGTTATGCTGTTGGTTTTGTTGCTTTGTTTACGATTTTGGGTGTCTGATGTTGTTAAAAGTTAAATACATTTCTGACCGTTTTCCATGCTCTATTGTTCTAACTGGTTCTGTCCTACAGATTACTGTATGTCTCAGGTCCATAACCTGAAGGTCCAAGTCCTTCCTCTGGATGATATGGAGCCTTTCAGCCTGACGGTGAACCCTTTAAGTGACAGTCTGTCATTTCTGAGCCTCAGCATGGAAAACGTACATCTGTGTGGTGAATATCAAGCTCCAGACCAGCAGGGGGAGCCGCCGAGCTCAGAGTCATCCGGCTCCCGGTCCTCCACTGTGGACAACGGCAGCTTGAGCGAGCTGGAAGGAAGTGGTAGTACTGTTAACACGTGTGATCAGGCAACACAAGAGGCAGAATTAGAGGAACAGTCTATAAACATGGCTGTTTCTGTGATTCTTGCTGAACTGGTGGACAGGGTGGTGCAGATGGTGGAAGACAGTTCAGTTGAAACACCTTCACCTCCAGACGTTTGGACCGGAACTGACTCGGACAGTTCCAACACCTCAGAAGCATCTGTTGAACCCCAGGTCAACATGGGCCCGTTTCCTGGCAACCACTGTCGAACACTTCCTGAATTGGTGGCTGGTGGCACGCTGGAATTTCTCACAGTTCCTTCAGCAAGTGATGAACCTCATGAAGGAATAACAAGACACAGCTCCTCACCTTCCATCGTCACACTTCCAGATAGTAGTGGATACGGTACTCCTGAGCTAAGCTTGCACCAAGATGACCCTCGGTCCCGAAAACGCAGCCACAGCAGCACCCAGCTGAGCCTCAAGGGTAAAATCATGGAGCGTCTCACTGACAAAGCTCCTGGAGCCAAGCCCAAAGTGAAGAAGAACAAGAGGAAAGTGGATGAGCGTCGAAAGTCCAACCAGGCAGACAAGAACCATCCCCCCAGCATCTTCTTTGGTGACAGCTTGGACTTGGAGAATTGGTACAGCTGCGGTGAAGGTGAGGTTTCTGAGATTGAGAGTGATATCGGATCTCCTAGCGGCGTCACAGGTGGAGTCCCGGGCTCGTCCCGATCTTCTACGTGTCCTTCTCGTTTTAACATTCACCCTCTTTACCAGCACATCCTGCTGTATCTGCAGATCTACGATTCCTCTCGGGCTCTTCATGCTCTTTCTGCCATAGCTGCCATGTTGCGCACGGCTCCTGCTGGCTTCGTCAGTGCCATCTCGACCACCAGCATCAACAACACCTACACACCTCAGCTCTCGCTTCTTCAGAACCTTCTAGCCCGTCATCGTGTTTCCGTCATGGGTAAAGACTTTTATTGTCCGATTCCGCAGGATTCGCATTCCCATTCCTTCCGCAGTGCCATGTACCTGGAGATCATCATCTCACTGTGCCTCTACTTTCTGAGGAGCTATTATTCAGCACATGTTCCAGCGGCGCCACAGGACCTGGCGGGGAACCGCGCCATGCAGCTGACCAGCATCGAAGTCCTGACGCTGCTCTTTAACGAGCTTGCGAAGGTGATGGGTGGCTCGGCTAAAGGGTTCGCCAGTTTCATCAGCGATGTCCTGTCCAAGTGCAAGGTGCAGAAGGTGACACTGCACTGCCTGCTCTCGACCATCTTTAGCGCTCAGAAGTGGCACGAGCAGAGTGCATGTGGAACCAACTTGCCCGCCGTTGAGGAAGGTCTATCCGAGGACAGCATCATCGACTTGTCCGAGGACCAACTGGACAGATGCAGTGGCATACAGTTGCAGCTCCTTCGCCTTCTTCAGAGCCTCATTGTACTCGAGCATCACGTCCTGGTCCCTGGAGACGAAAGTGGAGAGGCTGGACCTGGAACCGGGAATCCAGGAAGTGCTGGAGGAACCGGAGCTGGTTGTGGTGGTTTTGAGATTCTAGGTGGAGAAGTGGAACATGTGAATCCTCAACAGCCAATGGCGTCACTGCAGTACCTGCATGGGCAGCCAATTACAGCGCAGGGTATGTTCTTATGTGCGGTGATACGGGCGCTTCACCAGCACCACACATGTAAGATGCACCCCCAGTGGATCGGCCTCATCACGGCTACGCTGCCGTACATGGGTCGGGTTCTACGTCGCGTGGTCGCTTCAGTGACACTGCAGCTCTGCAGGAACCTGGACAACCTGATCCAGCAGTACCGCTATGAGACCGGAATCACAGACATCAGGTAAGCCCCCTAACACCAGCGGAGGTACTGCAGTTAGGAAAATGTGGGTTTTGGGAATTTAATTAGTATTGTATTTTCAGACCCCAGTGGATGGCTTTGTGTATTCCTCCTGATCTGATACTCACTGTTCTGGAGGGAGTCACAGCCATCATTCATTACTGCCTGCTAGACCCGTTGTCTCAGTACCACCAGGTGGGGACGCTGTTCCTCCACTCTTTTCTATATTGAGAAGTGTACATGGGCTTTGATCACTTTTCTTTCTTTCTGTATGTGTGTGTGTGTACGTGTGTTTTCTCTCACACAGCTCCAGGTGAGTGTGGATCAGAAGCACCTGGCCGAGGCACGCTCAGGTATCCTGTCGATCCTCCACACGATCATGTCATCAGTCACATTGCTCTGGAGTGCACTTTACCTGGCTGACTGCTCAGAGAGACCCAGCGGCGCCACCTGCAGCTCCAACATCAACCTGGGGTCCACTAAGGTGAGAACACAAACATCTGGGAGATGCACACATGGAGGAAACCACACACCTGGTAAACAGACCTACTGGAAGCCAACGCTTATTTAATTGATTTTTTAAAAATTTTATTAATATTTCTAACACATTTGATTTATGAAGGGTTTGATGATGATGATTATGTTGATGTTGATGTTTGCACAATTAAATAAAAGTCTGGAGTATAAGTTGAAGGAATATATGGGATAGAAATTCTGAAAAGAAAACTTTCCTCAGAATCTCCGTCAGCAGATCCTCGAGCTCCTCGGTCCGATCTCGATGAACCACGGCACTCACTTCATGGCCGCCATCGCGTACGTCTGGAACGAAAGAAAACAGACCAAAACTCCTGCCAGGAACAAGGTGCAAATCAACCCCGGGATAAATCATTTAAAGTGTGAAGAGAGAAGTGTAAATGTATGTATTTATTTCTGCATGTATTTGTGTGTGCGTATGTATGTATGTATGTGTGTGTGTGTGTGTGTGTGTGTGTATGTGTGTGTGTGTGTGTGTGTGCATGTGTAGGTGATTCCTACAGCGAGTGATGAACAGCTCCTCCTGGTGGATTTGGTGAGGAGTGTTAACGCCATGCGCACTGAAACAGTCATGCAGACCGTGAAGGAGGTTCTCAAACAGCCTCCAGCCATCGCTAAGGAGAAGGTTTTCATTTAACATTTTAATAATAATAAATTTTGTTGAATTTACGTAGCCTCTTTCTCAAACCCAGGGTGGCTGTGCAGTTTTGGAAAAAGAAATAATCACACAATAGTCAGACACAATAATCAGCAGAATTTTTTTTAATGATGTGATTATGTTGATTTGTAATCGAATAAATTATATTTTAATTGTTTCACTGAACTGTTTTAAATGGCAAAAACTTAATTCATTTAATATTCTAGAAAATGCAAATATTAATTAGTGAATATTAATGAATTCTGTCTCTCGCTTTACAGAAACATCTCTCTCTTGAAGTCTGCATGCTTCAGTTTTTCTACGCGTATGTTCAGAGGTGAGTCGGATAAACCGCACACACTCGTATCTGAGCTCCGTAAACCATGTTTAATTATCAGAAATTAATAATAATATAACGAGTAATTAACGATGTTCTGCAGGATTCCGGTGTGTAGTTTAGTCGACAGCTGGCCCTCGCTGCTCTCACTGCTGAAAGACTCGGTGCAGCTTGGCCTTCCTGCTCCGGGACAGTTCCTTCTCCTCGGGTAACACACACACGCACAGACACACACACGTTCTTTATCCAAGGTTATGTTTATGTATCTGTAACCTCGCTGTGTTCACTCTGTATATCTGTGTTGTGTATTTCAGAGTTCTGAATGAATTTATCCTGAAGAATCCGACTCTGGAGAGTAAGAAGGACCAGCGGGAGCTGCAGGTGAGTGTTACCTCCTCGCGGATACACGCCTGCTTTGGGTTTAACTTTACAGAGATGTGTCAGCACTTAAAGAAGAACAAAAGAACCAGAGAGAATAATTCTGCTAAAAGAAACGGAAGGGGATGATGGTGGTGTTGATCAGAAACACTGGAGGATGAGGTTTTACGTAAAAATGTGAAACTTTACACAGAATAATAATCAGAAAACATTAATAAAGCGGTCCGTGTGTTCACTGTTTAGAGTTTGTTTTTTTTAAATGATATTTAAACTGTGAATTCCCTCTCGTATTTAACACGCGTACATTGACTCATTAGTGATAGACCTGTAAAGCTGTAAACTACCACTAGATGGCGCTCGAGGCGGTTCCTCAACTCTACTTTTCGTTAACAGGACATGACGCATAAGATCGTGGAGGCCATTGGGACGATCGCAGGTTCCTCTCTGGAACAAACGACATGGTTGAGGAGGAACCTGGAGGTGAAACCGTCTCCTCAGATAGTAGTGGATGGAGCAGGGCTGGAGACTGAAGTAGAGGGTGAGAGAGAGAGAGGGTGAGGGAGAGAGAGTGAGAGAGATGCCTTGGAACATGTTCTAGCATAAGCATTGTGTGTGTGTTTCAGATCTAATGCTCACAGTGATGGAAGCATCCAGTTTCACTCCCTCAGTCTACAGTGTTCACGCCCTCACACTACTAGCGGAGGTAAACTTAGTGTCTCTCACACACATGGCAGTACATGCGTGTGTGTGTGTATGTGTGTATGTGTAGTGTGTGATTAGTTTTCTCTGTGTGTGTGTGTGTGTGTGTGTGTGTGTGTGTAGGTGTTGGCTCACCTGTTGGACATGGTCTTCTACAGTGATGAGAAGGAGAGAGTGATCCCCCTGCTGGTCAACATCATGCACTATGTTGTGCCATATTTACGCAACCACAGGTACACACACGTTCTCTATGGTGATGCCGTTCTCCGTGGTGTTGATGTTCTCCATGATGATCAAGTTCTCTGTGATGTCAATGTTATTTTATGATGTTGAGCTTTAGGATTTTTCTTCTTCTCCTGTTGCAGTGCCCATAATGCTCCGAGTTACCGGGCATGTATTCAGCTCCTGAGCAGTCTAAGTGGATATCAGTACACACGGCGAGCCTGGAAGAAAGAAGCCTTCGACCTGTTCATGGACCACACCTTTTTCCAGATGGAAGCATCATGTGTGAGCTAGTGAGTGACTTCACGCCGTTATTTATCATTAAACACAAAAACCTGCTGATAGAAAAACACAACAGTTCCAGTGGGTGGAGCCTAACTGAGTTCTTTCCTGTGTGTTTCAGCTGGAGAGCCATCATAGACCACCTGATGACCCACGATAAAACCACATTCAGAGATCTGATGAGTAAGTGTGTTTAATTCATCAAACATTAAACCCAATACAGTAACATCTCACTAAACCCAGTACAGTAACACCACACTAAACCCAGTACAGTAACACCTCACCAAACCCTGTACAGTAACATCTCACTAAACCGTGTACAGTAACAACTCACTAAACCGTGTAAAACCAGTACAGTAACACCACACTAAACCCTATACACTAACAACTAACTAAACCCTGTACTGTAACACCTCACTAAACCCTGTACTGTAACAACTCACTAAACCCAGTAAAACCAGTACAGTAACACCACACTAAACCCTGTACAGTAACACCACACTAAACCCAGTACAGTATCACCACACTAAACCCAGTACAGTATCACCACACTAAACCCAGTATAGTAACACCTCACTAAACCCAGTACTGTAACAACTCACTAAACCCAGTAAACCCTGTACAGTAACACCACACTAAACCAGTATAGTAACACCTCACTAAACCCAGTATAGTAACACCTCACTAAACCCAGTACAGTAACACCAAACTAAACCCAGTACAGTAACTCACTAAACCCAGTACAATAACACCACACTTAACCCAGTACTGTAACACCTCACTAAACCCAGTACTGTAACAACTCACAACCCAGTAAAACCAGTACAGTAACACCACACTAAACCCAGTACAGTATCACCACACTAAACCCAGTACAGTATCACCACACTAAACCCAGTATAGTAACACCTCACTAAACCCAGTACTGTAACAACTCACTAAACCCAGTAAACCCTGTACAGTAACACCACACTAAACCAGTATAGTAACACCTCACTAAACCCTGTATAGTAACACCTCACTAAACCCAGTACAGTAACACCAAACTAAACCCAGTACAGTAACTCACTAAACCCAGTACAATAACACCACACTTAACCCAGTACTGTAACACCTCACTAAACCCAGTACTGTAACAACTCACAAAACCAGTACAGTAACACCACACTAAACCCAGTACAGTATCACCACACTAAACCCAGTACAGTATCACCACACTAAACCCAGTACAGTATCACCTCACTAAACCAGTACTGTAACAACTCACTAAACCCAGTAAAAACAGTACAGTAACATCACACTAAACCCAGTACAGTATCACCACACTAAACCCAGTACAGTAACATCTCACTAAACCCAGTACAGTAACTCACTAAACCCAGTACAATAACACCACAATTAACCCAGTACTGTAACACCTCACTAAACCCAGTACTGTAACAACTCACTAAACCCAGTAAAACCAGTACAGTAACACCTCACTAAACCCTATACACTAATGCCTAACTAAACCCTGTACAGTAACAACTCACTAAACCCTATACTGTAACACCTCACTAAACCCAGTAAAACCAGTACAGTAACACCACACTAAACCCTATACACTAATGCCTAACTAAACCCTGTACAGTAACAACTCACTAAACCCTATACTGTAACACCTCACTAAACCCAGTAAAACCAGTACAGTAACACCACACTAAACCCTGTACAGTAACAACTCACTAAACCCAGTACAGTAACACCACATTCCCGGCCCGAAGTGTCCTTGGGCAAGACACTGAACCCTAAGTTGCCCCTGATGGCAAGCTAGCACCTTGCATGGTATCTCTGCTACCATTGGTGTGTGTGTGTGTGTGTGTGTGTGAATGGGTGAATGAGACACAGTGTAAAGTGCTTTGGATAAAAGCGCGCTAAATAAATAAATAAATAAATAAACCCAATACAGTAACACCACACTAAACCGGGCTTTAGACTGCCCGTGATTTAACTCCTTTGAGACAAACATCTCACGCTGTACAACTGTATGTTAGTGAGTTGAGATCGGACTGTACGTTAGTGAGTTGGGATCGGACTGTACGTTAGTGAGTTGGGATCGGACTGTACGTTAGTGCGTTGAGATCGGACTGTATGTTAGTGCGTTGGGATCGGACTGTATGTTAGTGCGTTGGGATCGGACTGTACGTTAGTGATTTCGGATCGGACTGTACGTTAGTGAGTTGGGATCGGACTGTACGTTAGTGCGTTGAGATCGGACTGTATGTTAGTGCGTTGAGATCGGACTGTATGTTAGTGCGTTGAGATCGGACTGTATGTTAGAACTCAAAGTGACATGATGTACAGAGACACGTGCTTTTTCACGGAGTTATTGTACAGGATCTTGTGATGAGGTGTTCTGTTAGATTTTATTTTTAATATTGAACATGATGTAATAACACAGCTCTTCCTCCTCTGCACTTCTTGTACTTCTCGTACTTCCTGTTCTCTCAGCGCGTGTAGCTGTGGCTCAGAACAGCTCTCTGAATCTCTTTACTAATCGGGACGCAGAGCTGGAGCAGAGAGCCATGCTGCTCAAACGCCTCGCCTTCACCATCTACAGCAGCGAAGTGGACCAGTACCAAAAGTACCTCCCAGATATACAGGGTACACACACACACACAGAACATGCAACATGCAATCACATATACTACACAACTGCTGTATATAAATAAGTGTGTGTGTGTGTGTATCAGAGCGGTTGGTGGAGAGTCTACGTCTCCCTCAGGTACCGATCCTGCATGCTCAGGTGTTCCTGTTCTTCAGAGTTCTGCTGCTGCGCATGTCACCACAACATCTCACCTCACTGTGGCCCACCATGATCACTGAACTGGTACACACATATATATATACACACACACACACATATACAGTGCCTTGCGAAAGTATTCAGCCCTCTTGAACTGTTCGACCTTTTGCCACGTTTCAGGCCTCAAACATAAAGATATAAAACTGTAATTTTTTGTGAAGAATCAACAACAGGTGGGACACA
>JAFFST010053523.1:10781-22563 GCA_022414735.1 Noturus placidus
GGGGGGGGTTCATGGACGTGATTACATCATCAATGTATTTGCATCTTCCTCGTGTTTAGTGTCACCACTGTCACTTTCATCATTTACTTATTTACTTACTGAAATATTTGCAAATTGACAAAATAATAAACAAACAAACAGAAATACTGACGTCACACGCACATCCTGTGGCGTATTATACGCCACAGGATGTGCGTGTGATGTCAGTATTTCTGTGGTATTTTCACAAAGTAAAAAATATTAGGAGATAATTCCCGAACCACACACGGCAGCCGCAGACCCCCTAAAAGTAAAAGTAAAAAAGTAAAAGTGTACATCTAAGATGATGACGTCATCATGGGGGGGGGTAAAGGGGCTGATGACATTAGATGACATGGGGGGGTTAAAATGGCTGAAAATTTGATGACGTAATATATGGACGACCCCTAGGTATGAAAACTGAAACTCAATCAAATATTTTCAACCATCACTACATCTTTTCTGGAGGATTTTAAAGACAGCAAGAGATCTCACAAATGAATAAGACCAATATAAGGTATTGATCAATAAAACAGCAGCTCAGACAAATCAAGGTGGGTATTTATACCTTTCTTCTAATATGTTTTGTTTCTCTAGTACCAACTGTGTAAGACATACTGTAAAAACTAAGTTTTTTTTTTAAGGAAACTAGGAAGACATTCATTTAAGTTTTAGTGTTTAGTCAGTCATTGAGTTTTCCAACACAGGTCTTCTGGATGCAGGACTTTATAGTTTCTCAGAAAGTCAAGCTGAACATGTTCAGCTTTTGGAGGAGCAGGACACTTACCAAGGACTGGAGTGAGGGGTCTCACTGACCTACTTCATGAACTCTGCTCTACAGATTTGTGATAATCTTCTACATTATACAATTACTTTATTACAAACAGGATTGTCATACTAATATGCACAGACAGCACAGAACTGAATAATGAATAGAAATTTTGATTTACCTAAAAAAGAATAGCTGGTGAGGGTATGACTGTTTATTTTTTTATTTTTATTTTTTTACCTTTTCTTTTTATTTAATCATTTTCAAAAGATCCATTTACTTGTGATTAATTTACATGTGATGCATTTACATATGATTAATTTATATATGATACTTTTACATGTGATTCATTTACATGTGATTCATATTCATGCGATTCCTTTATGTATGATTAATTTACAAGAGATTCATTTACCAAATTGCTTCTATTTAAATCCAGTTATAGACTGTGATATTATAAAGGTCTTTCCAGATTATTACCTGCTACACTGTATGAGATAACCCCAGTACAATTGCCTGAGTTCTATAATATAATTTGATTACCATATTAGGTTTAAATCCTCTAAACACAGATTCACAATTAAATAACATTACATCCTTCAAAGCATTGGCATGTTCTGCCTACTTTGACGTTAACTATTCCACATTCTATTGGAGGGAAGGCATCAGATTTCCTCTTCCCTGTGACAGCTCGCTGAGCAGAGAACACTGAAAACTTGGAACATCCTTGGCTAGGGGAGGCCCTACAGTAGCACTAGAGGCTAACTGCCATTACAACCTCATGTCCCTTGTTACGTCCGTCCACGGCCCCTCAGGACTGCCCTTCTTTGCCTGCTTGGCCTTTATGACCATTCTCAGATCAGGCCTACTGGCAGGCCACAACTCTGGCCGCCCGGTTCCCCTGGCTGTCTGCGGGGGTTGGTGAGCCGCCATACTCACCTTCTGTGTCTCCCTTGCACTAGTGCTGGCCAACTCTATGGTGCAAGAGGAGTGAGGGCAAATCACAATGGGCAGTGTGTTGTCTCCTCTAAGGCAAACAAATCCACCTCCACCAGGCTGAACCTCTGCCATACAAATGCCACCCCTTGTGGCTGGAGCCTACAATCCCCGGGCCTCAGTTCCTGTCTCAACAGGATGTCTGCCCCCACATTCCTACTGCCCGGAATGTACATTGCACTAACTGACAAAAACCTTCCCTCTGTCCAGTGAAGTAGGTGAATGTAACCCTCCATGGTGGTTGCTATATGAAACCACTGGTGTATTTTCTGCCACAACTAACACATGGTGACCTCTCAACTGAAGAAGAAAGAATTTCAGTGTTAGGAATACAGCCCACATTTCTAGGTGACTTATATGCCACTCTAGATGAGGGCAGATCCAGAGACCGTGAGCTGGATGACCATCTAAGACCACACCCCAGCCCATGAGGGACGGGTCTGCCATTACCATCTTGCAATAAAGAGACACCAATAGACTGTGACCAGATGCTAGAAACTGACATCTCCAAATTCCCAGAGCTCATAGGCATTGCAGCATGACACTGATTATTCTTAAGTGTTTTGCCCTCAGATTAAAACCCAGACTTTTTAGTCACCAATGAAATAGTCTCATTTGCAATAGTCCCAATGGTATGATGATGGCTGCTGCTGCTACAGTATAAGCTCCAACAATCTCTCATAGAGATTGGAGGGGATGCTTAGACCCAGATTTATTTTGCCCAATGTTAATAGGATTGACCCTATGCATGTTGGCGATAGATATGCCCTCATAGTGGAATGCATAAAACACCTAGAAAAGTTTACCTCTGCACTTGCGAAAGCATGAAGATTTTCTTGATACTGATATTGGTATGTGCTGCCTCCAAACATAGACCTCAGGAACTTCCTGTGACTGGGAAGGCCACCACACTTGCCTTTGTGCCTTGCTCACACTAGTGCTGGCTCAACTCATGGCTGCCCAGCTGTACTTGACAAGACAGGGAAGGAACTGGCTGAATGCCGCCATTTGCTGTTTTGCGTTGTGAAATCTGTCAGCGATGGAATTAACTGCGCCACCAAAGGTTCAACAGGGCCGTCCAAGAGGGAAACCTTATCCTTATCCCCCATTCCTGAGAGGTCGGGCCATAGGTGCCTCTCTGTCACGAAAGAGCCGAAAGAGACAAATCTGTGGAACGGTGAAGCTCCACCACTGCCTCAGGTCCAATTCCCTCCCTAACCCCACTCCCTTAGGCTGAGAAGAGAGCGAGCCAAGAGCGGAGCTGCCTAATTGTAAAGCATTCACAATGCACACAGTCAGACCCCAAACACATCACACAGAAAGTCTGTCCTTAAACAGAAGCAGGGACTAACACTCTTCTGGAATTTTCTCTGGCTCATACTCACAAAGAGGTAGAGGATATAAAATCTTCCTACAGCATGAAGCTCACGCAACGTTGCGTTCCCTTTGAATGGGAACACTGTAGTATACTTACCACGCTACATAGGCAGCACTGAACAAAGTTCACAGCTAAACTATTATTATTATCACAACTTTGTTAACATACATATAGACTATTAAGAGAGATGACACCCCAAATACCCAAAGCCTTATAGTGTTAGCATATCACATGTTTAGTCTACATTTAAACATTGGCATTTGAGACAGGACATAACAAAACAAGTCAGTTGCATTATTTATGAGATTCTGGTATGTTTCATCAAGAAATATGGCCAAGAATCATTTACTTTAACAAAAAGTAATTTGACTTACATGGAAAATGACTAATTGTGAGCAATTTATCAAAACTTGTTAGCAAGGTAAGGCAAATTTTATTTGTATACCACAATTCATAGACAGAGGTGAATTCACAATAAAAAAGCAATTGGTCACAATTTAAAATTCAATACACAGCAATAAGCATGTTAAAATATTTAAATGTAGCAAGATAAAATAAGTTTGAATACAACCCCTGAGTGCTCATTTAAAGCCATAGAAGAAGAGAAAGTATTTTAGTAATGGAAAAAAATATATTGCTTCTCAGTAACTGCTTAAAACATCTTTAAGAAAGGATTCCATTATGTTCAATACAAAAAAAAAATGTTAAATACAGTGACTATGTCTTGCTGAAAGCTTGTGTGGTGAGTTTAAAATCCTGCACACAGAAGTGCATATTAAAGGAAGTGTAGAGATCATTTGCAATCGATTGCAACCTTCAATAATCTGAAGCATCAGACCAGAAAAGGGTGCAAAAGATATGAGATGTTCTGTGGCACCAAGATGAAGCGCTTGAGGCTGAGAAAAAGTAACAGTAATAACTTTTATTTATTGTTCACTTATGGTTTATACTTTTTATGTGCAGTTCCCTAGCAATGGGGTTTTCATGGTTTCTGCAGTTTCCAAAATAATTTCACATTCGGGTAAACTTACTGTATCCTATTTAACTATATTCTAAATGTGGATCTTGCTTTGTTAAATGTACTTGCAGAGATCTGACCTTGTTACATACAATGGTAAATGGCACACTTATATAGCGCTTTTATCCAAAGCGCTTTACACTGGGTCTCATTCACTCATTCACACACCAATGGTATCAGAGGCCATGCATGGCGCTAGCTTGCCATCAGGAGCAACTTGGGGTTCAGTGTCTTGCCCAAGGACACTTCAGCATGTGAAGTCATGTGGGCTGGGAATTGAACCACCAACCCTACAATCAGTGGATTAGTGGACAACCTGCTCAACCACCTGAGCCACAGTCGCCCCCCTGAACAAAGTCCTTAGATTCACTGTTAATAAAGACATTGCATGTTCAGCCTACTGCCTCAGGCTTGCAGCATTCATGTTAATTCTCTGAAGAGGCACATCTACACAAAAACCTGGCAGTGACAGCACTGTCATCATACTTTGTGATCAACGTGTACCGCAAATGTTCACACACACACAGTTACATCCTCACACACACACAGACACACACACACACACACACACACACACGCACACACACACACACACACACACACACACAGAGAGAAAACAGTAAGGCCTTGTCAAGATGCTGTCAATTTCTGAGGACAGATTGATGAAGCGCCATCTGCAGCTCCCCTCCTGTTTGACTCTCTCCAAGGAGGAAGATACAAAACGCCTACAGACAGGCAGGAACCACAAACACACTGAGCAATTGGAGGAGAAACACTAACATCCAACAATTGCCAGGAAATGCGTTTACAACTATATCTTGTACCTGGATTGTGTTCTGATTTTACGACCTATTGTGAAACAAGATCCTTGCAATCCGTATCAAAATAATTTCCATTTTGTGTATAAATAAATGAACAAGTATAATATTTTTTTGTCTCATTTGTTTAATTGTGTTCTTTTTATCTACTTTAAGAAAATCTGATGAGGTTTTATGTCATATTTATGCAGAAATATTGAGAATTCTAAAGGGTTCATAAACTTGACACTGTATGCAAATCAGCTTGTTACACTTAAGCACCACTTAAGCAGAGTTGTTTCTTATGTGTAAAACATAGTTCGTGCATTGAAAATGATTTTGCTGCCATAGAGAGAAGAGGAAGAGGAAGGGATAGACACAAAGAGAAAGCCACAAATAGAAAGACATACATAGAGAGAGAAAGAGGGAGATACTAGCAGACAAAGAGAGACTAACAGAAACAGACAGAGACAGTGTGACAGAGATAGTGACAGAGAGATGTACTGAGAGAGAGAGAGCAACAGACAGAGAGATATACAGACAGACAGAGTAAGAGACATGCAGAGGAATAAACAGACAAAGAACGAATGAGTGGGACATGGGCCCCATTCACCCCTGGCATTAACATGCGTCCTGGGTGATTGGATCATAAGTGGACAGTGTGTATAGGTGTGAACAGGGCCAAATGAATCTCAAAGTCATATTGTGACCCAATCACTGAAACCACATTTATAGTTGGTCTAGGATGCATATTGCATCGCAGACAGCAATAAAGGACCGCCTATTTGACTGCATCATTGCCCTAGCTGGAAACTTCTAGCCGGAGCCCTTGTTCATCAGTAAATGGCCCAAGCACAACTCCCACCAATCTGCGCTTCTCGCATAGCATTTTGCAGGGTTTTGTGGCTAAAATGACAGAAATTAAAGCAGATATTTTTTTTTTTATCTGTTGTTCATTCACAGTTCATTGGATTTGAAGCCTATACCAAAACATAAAATACCGATTGTAGGCAAAGAACAATCCTTATATAGATGAGGCACCGCCCACTTGGAACGTACAATTAAAAGCTACGTATCAGGTAAGTATCAGCATTTCAACCTTCAACCATACATCATCATACAGATCCAGCATAGATATGTAATTATAGCAGGGAAAAGCAATGTATGATGAGACTGTATGTGTGTATGAGAATAGCGTGGTAGTGAGGTCTCAATTCTGCACCTGAGGGAAAGGCTACACAACTGCATGTGTTTGAAGAAATGATGTATAGTGAACTAAAAGAGGGCAGGGGTATGAGGACTGTTGTGGCCTGTGACAGAGTCCTCTGTAACAAGCAAACAACAGTGGAAATATGAAACAATAAGTGCAACTCAGCAGATGATGCATCTAGGTGTTCATTGGGAATAAGCGATGGATTAATGGCCTATAATTCCTTTGGGGGACAAATTACAGTTGGCCCATGGAAGCTTATGAACATGAGTCTTTAGCATAAGATCAAAGGTTGCAACACTGTGTGTAAAAATCATTCAGGATGCTTTAAGTCTAAACTATAAAAATATCGAATACTTTTCAGACTGAAATTACATCCCTCTCCCAACTGCATCAGACAAAAGCACATTTACAACTGAAGCGCTGTGAATACTTTCCGGATGCACTGTATGTCTTGCAGTGCCGTTCTTCTTGAGATGGCCTGCGCCCTTGACACTGACCCCATGTTTATGCCTTAAGGAGATTCATATGTAGGCAAGGCCAGGTAAAACACAAATGGTATGACAATGGTACCAACCTAGTTGACACAGAAAGAGCTAAAAAAAAAAGGCTCTCACCAATCTTAACATGAGTAAGATCCAATGAGATGTGAATACTCTTCTGTATACTCTGAATCTTCTGGCTCCTTTGATCTAGAGCCTCTTGTCCCAAACCCATTCTCTTATATAACTGACTCGGCTTGTTTTACCTCCCAGAGAGTTTTCTAGATTTTACTCATACCATAGTGGTCATCAATAAGAAAGGAAATAAAGAAATAACCACTACAACCTCCTTAAAGTTAGTTAAAGAGAGTTAAAAAGAACTACACCACATGTTTTCACTTCTATATAAATTGTTATAGTCTAATCCATGACTAGGGCTATATATAAGCTCATGGTGTTGGTGCCTCTTCCTTCTGTTTTAGACTATGAGACTTCCAATTTGCTACAGAAACAGTGAGAGACATAATAACAACAAAAAAATCCTGAAAAATGTATGGGAAAAATGTTATAAATTGATTTACATTTTAATGAGGGAAATATGTATTGGACCCCTCTGCAAAACATGACTTAGTACTTGGTAATGACTAGTAATTACTTGTTATTTTCAATGCCCTGGCTGAAGGAAGGAGGTTCTCACCCAAGATTTGACGGAACATTGGCCCCGTCCATCGTCCCTTTGATGTGGTGAAGTTGTCTTGTCCCCTTAGCAGAAAAACACCCCCAAAGCATAATGTTTCCACCTCGATGTTTGACGGTGGGGATGGTGTTCTTGGGGTCATTGGCAGCATTCCTCCTCCTCCAAACGCGGCAAGTTGAGTTGATGCCAAAAAGCTCCATTTTGGTCTCATCTGACCACAACACTTTGACCCAGTTGTCCTCTGAATCATTCAGGTGTTCATTGACAAACTTCAGACGGGCATGTATATGTGCTTTCTTGAGCAGGGGCACTGCAGGATTTCAGTACTGCACGGCGTAGTGTGTTACCAATTGTTTTCTTGGTGACTATGGTCCCAGCTGCCTTGAGATCATTGACAAGATCCTCCCGTGTAGTTCTGGGATAATTCCTCACTGTTCTCATGATCATTGTAACTCCACGAGGTGAGATCTTGCATGGAGCCCCAGGCCGAGGGAGAGTTATTTTGTGCTTCTTCCATTTGCAAACAATCGCACCAACTGTTGTCACCTTCTCACTCAGCTACTTGGCAATTGTCTTGTAGCCCATTCCAGACTTGTGTAGGCACCCTGTAAGAGTGTGCTCCTAATCTCAGCTCGTTACCTGTATAAAAGACACCTGGGAGCCAGAAATCTTTCTGATTGAGAGGGTGTCAAATACTTATTTCTCTCAGTAAAATGCAAATCAATTTATAACATTTTTGAAATGCAATTTTCTGGATTTTTTTGTTATTATTCTGTCTCTCACTGTTCCAATAAACCAACCATTAAAATTATAGACTGATCATTTCTTTGTCAATGGGCAAACGTACAAATATCAGCAGGGAATCAAATACTTTTTTCCCTCACTGGACAGCATGAGCATGAATATTTTAAATTAAATAAACATTGTTCTCTGAAAAGGTGATCCAAGGCTATTGATGGTTCTGGCTAGTGTGTTAAATAGAAGATTCAATCTGCTGCAGTCACTGAAGCAGTGGAACTCAGTATCTGGTAACCCACAGAAACTGCATAGGGGAGAGTCAATGAAGTTGCATTTGTACAGGAATGTATTAGTCGGCATTAAGGAGTGAACTCACCACTGCATGTCTCCAGATCGCTTTGTTGGAAGGCTCATGTATGGCACCCTCCAAGATGGGGACTGAAGTGGAGATATGGGTACTTTGTGTCTGCTCTGCCTTTTAGTTCTCATGAAAGTCTGTTGTTTATGCAGGACTTGGTTCTTTTTGCCATTGTTGTTGCCATTGAGTAAAGGATGTTTTTAAGTATTTTGTAGGAGAGGAGTTGAACTGTGTTGTCATCATGTGGAGCTTAACTGTAAAGGACATTTGTGCTTGATCTCCAGTTATATTCTTGTTTATGTGGGTCAGCAGGGGTGTGGGGAACAAATCTTTCAAAGTCTTCACTATATTTCCGTCAGTCCTCTCCGATCTGCCCCCAATCTCTCTGGTCAAACCCACTCTCGCTTATTCAATTCAATTTAATTAAATTTTATGTGTATAGCGCTTTTTACAATAGACATTGTCTCAAAGCAGCTTTACAGAAATATCAACATTGTATATCGATATTAAAGGTGCGAATTTATCTCAACTGAGCAAGCCACAGAGTGGCGATGGTGGCAAGGAAAAACTCCCTAAGCTGTTAAGAGGTAGAAACTTTGAGAGAAACCAGACTCAGAAGGGAACCCATCCTCATCTGGGTAACAACAGATAGTGTGCAAAAGTTCATTATGGATTTATATGAAGTCTGTTTGGCCTTAGAAGCAGCCGTAGTCCCAGCAGTCTGGGATTGGAGTAGATGAGAGCTCCATCCAGAGGTAGGACATCCAAAACGGATCAGGCAGGTCCTGAGAGAAGAGAGGATCAGGATCTCTAGTATCTCCATAAAATCGTGTGTGGCTCGGCAGAAGGAGAGAGGGAGAGAAAAAATTATTAGGACTGGGAATTACCATAAAAGAAAGTCTAGTCAGGGTAGGCTAGAGTGAACAAATATGTTTTAAGCCTAGACTTAAACACTGAGACTGTGTCTGAGTCCTGAACACTAATTGGAAGACTGTTCTAATTGGAAGACTGTGTGGGGCTCTATAAGAGAAAGCTCTTCCCCCTGCTGTAATCTTCGTTATTCGAGGTACCATCAAATAGCCTGCATCTTTTAACTTAAGTAGGCATGGCGGATCATAGAAAACCAAAAAGTTGCTTAGATGTTGTGGCGCGAAACCATTTAGTGTTTTATATGTTAATAATAGTATTTTATAATTAATGCGTGATTTCACTGGGAGCTAATGCAGTGTTGATTAGATCGGGGTGATGTGGTTATATCTCCTGATAATAGTTAGGACTCTAGCAGCTGCATTCTGTACTAACTGGATTTTGTTTATGCTCCTACGGGAACATCCAGACAGTAAGGCATTACAGTAATCTAGTCTAGAGGTGACGAATGCATGAACTAATATTTCTGCATCATGTAGTGACGATATATTTTTTATCTTTGAAATATTTCTGAGATGATAGAAGGCTTTCCTAGTAATATTATCTACATGAGCATCAAATGATAGGCTGAAGTCAATTATCACACCAAGGTCATTAACTTCTTGTAAGTATGTGATCAGAAAGTTTACTTCTAGCTACATGTGGTCCTAATACAAGTACTTCTGTCTTATCAGAATTAAGTAAAAGGAAGTTAGTTAGCATCCAACGTCTAATGTCCTTTACACATTCCTCAACTTTACTAAGCTGCTGTCTGTCCTCTGAATTCACTGAAACATACAACTGTGTTTCATCAGTATAACAGTGGAAGCTAATTCCTTGTTTATGAATAATTTGACCTAGATGTAGCGTATATAAAGTGAAAAGCAGTGGAACCTTGTGGAACACCAAATTTAACCTAGGAATATGTGGAGAAGTCTTATTTTACATCTACAAACTGATAAGGATCGGTTAAATAGGACCTGAGCCAGGAGAGGACTGTTCCCTTAATGCCAACAACATTTTCTAATCTATCAAGGAGATAGTATGATCTATAGTATCAAAAGCTGCTCTAAGGTCAAGTAACACAAGCAACGAGACACAACCCTGATCAGAGGCCAGTAGTAAGTCATTTACTCCTTTAACTAACGTTGTCTCTGTGCTATGATGAGGTCTAAATCCTGACTGATACACTTCATGAATGTTATTCCTATGCAAGTACGAGCATAGCTGCTGTTCTACTACCTTTTCTAAGATCTTGGAGATGAAGGGGAGATTTGATATAGGTCTATAGCTGGACAGTTGAGAGAGGTCAAGGTCAGGTTTTTTAATCAGGGATTTAATAACTGCTAATTTGAGTGATGTAGGTACATATCCAGTGCTAAGGGAAGAATTGGTTATATTTAAAATTGGTTCAATTACTCCAGGACAAATCTGTTTAAAGAAACATGTAGGTACAAGATCTAGTATGCAAGTTGATGATTTCGCTGAAGAGACTGATGAAGGTATTTTGGTAAAACATTTAAAACATTGATCTGTTATTGCTATATTATCATCTATAGGGTAGGTTATAACACTGTCTGGTTTTAATTTAATAGCCCGAATTTCACAGCTAATATTTTCAATCTTACCAATGAAAATTTCATGAAATCTTTGCTGCTATGTAATGATTGAGTGCTTCTTTCTGAAGTGGTTTTATTCCTAGTTAATATTGCTACTGTGTTGAATAGAACATTAACAATACTTATCCTGGTCAATGAGATATCTCCATGGCCACCCCAAATGTATGGTGGCAATTGTGTAATTGAGATAAATGTAAGTCTGCCAAAATGCCGTAAATGTGTTAGGAAACTGCAGCAGTCTCATGGCCTTCACCTTAGATGGAAGATGGATTAGGCTCTGCCTACCCTCACACACTGGTAACCTCAGTGCACTGGGTGGTAGCCAATGGTGACACAGTCCAATTTCTGAAAAGTGCTTCTGAACTTAATGCAGATGTTCTGGAGCTGGATCCAGTACCATCAGAGGGTGCCACAGCATTGAAGCAGCCAAGTTGTTTACCACTAGGACCCTGCTCCATTGGAACAGCTGTGGTTGAATCCATCTGAATCTATTTAGTTTTTCGAGCACTTTATCTACCAGTCCACTTTAGTTCTTCTGCATGTACCATACCTGTTTATGTCAAAGAAGATTCCAAGTATCCTCAAGCCTTCTTTGTTCCATGAACACTGCTGTGGGACGTGAGGTGGGTTCTCCTCCTGTCATTGACCTAGGAGCAGTGTCAGTTTTGTTCCAGTTCACACATGGACAGTGCCGAAAGTATTTGGCCCCCTTGAACTGTTCGACCTTTTGCCACATTTCAGGCCTCAAACATAAAGATATAAAACTGTCATTTTTTGTGAAGAATCAACAACAGGT
>JAFFST010053523.1:30864-41368 GCA_022414735.1 Noturus placidus
GTCTGGTTCCTCTCAAGGTTTCTTCCTCTTAACACCTTAGGGAGTTTTTCCTTGCCATTGTCACCACTCAATGGCTTGCTCAGTTGAGATAATTTCTCACTTTTACTGTGTGTATACTGTGTTTATATTCCTGTGTATATTGTGTGTAAACTGTGTTTTTATTCCTGTAAAGCTGCTTTGAGACAATATCTATTGTAAAAAGCGCTATACAAATAAAATTTAATGAATTTAGCATTGGGCGTAGTCTGGCTATGTTTCTGAGATGAAAGACGGATGCCTTCACAGTGCTCTGAACAAAAAACTCAAAAGTGAGGCTGGTATCGAAAATTACACCAAGGTTCCTCATCTTACTTTGGGTCTCTAGAACAGAGCCATCAACAAACAGGGATAGTGGAGCCACTTTGCAAATTTGATGACTGGAACCTACAAGCATAACCTCAGTGTTCACGCTGTTCAGGCACAGAAAGTTATTGGTCATCCAAGGTTTTATCTCAGAAATACAGTCATAAAGATAACAAGCATCAATGTTTTCACCAGATTTAGAGTGGATGTAGATTTGGGTATCATCAGCATAAAAGTGATAACGGACGCCAAGCGATCACAGCAGATGCCCAAGTGGAGATAGATAAATATTAAAGAGTAGAGGGCCTAGAACCGAACCCTGTGGAACTCTAGTGAGCACCAAGCAAGTGTCAGACCTAAAGCCACACATAGAAATAAAATGGGAACGGGCAGTAAAATAGGATTTAAACCAGTTTAAAACTGTCCTGGATACACCAAAAACACTTTCAAGGTGGGTAAGTAAAAAACCATGATCCACAGTATCGAAGGCGGCTCTAAGGTCAAGAAGAATAAGAAGTGAGGTAGCACCAGAATCAGAGGCCATCAACAAGTCATTGGTAACTTTGATCAATGCCGTTTCTGTGCTGATAAATTTACGAAAACCTGACTGAAATGGTTCGAAGAGGTTATTGGTTGTAAGATGATTACAGAGTTGAGAGGCAACAACACACTCAAGTATTTTCGCCATAAACGGAAGATTTGAGATGGCACTAAAATTGTTAATCATCAACACAAACATTTTGTTTCTTTGGTACAGGTGTAACAGCAGCCGTCTTTAGTACTTCTGGAATGATTCCAGTCTCCAGTGATTCATTTATAATGCTGAGGATAGTAGGAAACCACACAGCGAAGCATGATTTAAATAGATTTGTAGGAGCTGGATGCAGCAAGCAAGTGGTTGATTTCATGCTGGATACCTCCCTTGTGAGAGCCTCAGAATCAAGCAGTGAGAAATGATAGAAAGAAACCCCAGTGAACCCAGGTGGACAAAGGTTAGGGTTAACAGAAATTTATTTGCAAACATTGACAATCTTTGAATTAAAAAACTGAAGAAAAGCATCACACAGCTGCTGAGAAACAGGCAAAGTGGTAACAGAATTAAATTGAAGCAATCGGTTTATGGTTTGGAACAAGTGTCTGGGATTATTTTGATTATTTACGATAGCCTGTGAGAAGTAAGAGGATCGTTGTGTCTCCATTAGAGCACGATAATCCCCGAAGAAGATCCCTCTACTCTTGATAGTAAACTCTCAGTCTAGTAAGGCGCCATTTGCGCTCCATTTTCCGACAAGCAGACTTTCTAGATCGTAGATTGTCATTATACTAGGGAGCAGAGAATGTGAATGTGACCTTGCGTGACCCTAGCGGAGCAAAAGTGTCAAGATTAGCAGCAAGAGTGGAATTTAGCATCAGAACTTTCTCCTCCAGTGATGAGGGATGGAGATAACTTAGGATGGAAACCACAGAGTTTGAGAAAGATGTCTGATCAATAGACTTCCGCTTCCGGAAGGTCGCTGTTCGTATGGTAGGCTCACTTGAATGATACAGGTCGAGGTTAAAAAAGACAGATGAATTATCAGACAGTCTAATGTCAACAGATGAAAACTGGAATACAAATGAGCCATTAGCAATCATGAGATCTAGTGTATGGCCCTTGTTATGAGTCGGGTCAGTTACAAACTGTGTGAAGCTAAAACAATCAATTAGTGACAGAAATTCCTTAGCTGCCACAGAGCCACTCTGGTCCACATGAATGTTAAAATCTCCCACAATTAGAATTCTGTCAGACTTCATTCTCAACATTGACATGAAGTCAGCAAATTCTGACATAAAAGCTGCATGTGTCTTAGCCTTAGGGGGTCTATAGACTGTAGCAATAATGGTGGATACAGGAGCAGAAATACTCAAGACCAGGCATTTAAATGATGAGAACTGGGGAACAGACACAGAGCTTGTGTCTAACTTTAGGTTGTAAACCACAATAATGCCTCCGCCTCTGCCAGTTAACCTCGGGAGATCTAATACTCCAAAGACTGCTTGAGTGATCTGGTTAAACATGAGCCCATCATTTTCTTTATGCCAGGTTTCAGCTAAGAACAACAAGTCCAGCTTTTTATCTGTAAGAAAATCCAATAAAATCAGCGCTTTGTTGTTCACAGACCGTGTGTTGAATAATGCGGCACGAGCCAAGCTCTGAAGCGGAGACGACAGTGGTTTAATCTCCACGCGGGGGAACCGATATTAAATTACTGTGATCAACACCAGTATGGAACAGACTGTTGGTCTTACGTCGACAGATAGGGACATAGATGTCAGGAGAGGATGAGACCGCAAAACTGCGCCTCAAACCCCGATGGATATATCTCTTAGGACGTAGCAATCCAGTGTCTCGACAGAGATTGTAAGAGTCTTTGGGTAGGTAATAACAGTTCTGTTTCAAAAGCTGGCATGTAGTGTACCTTAGTACCATGATCAGTGAGTGCACACTCACAAGGTCAGAGCGATTGAAACCCCAAAGCGCACTGTGAGCACAAAGTCATACAATCCTCACACACTATCCTCACACACAGCTGGACAGCGTTGATTCAGAGTTACACGCAGGTTATTCCAGGTGGAGTACAGAAAAATAAAAAAAAAAACTACAATCCAAAATATATAAAATGGCACGGCCACATTGCAGTCGTTTCGGTAACCGGAGCGGCAGCAAGATACGCCAGTGTACCCTGTCACCCAATTGGGAGCATCTGTGGGGCATTCTCAAACGTAAGGTGTAGGAGCACAAGTTCTCTAACATCCAAAAGCTCCGTGATGTTATCGTGGAGCAGTTGAAGAGGACTCCAGTGGCAACCTGTGAAGCTCTGATATACTCCATGCCCAAGAGGCTTAAGACAGTGATGGAAAATAATGGTGGCAGCTGGAGGAGTTGAAGAGTACTCCAGTGGCAACCTGTGAAGCATGAAACTCTGGTAAACTCCATCCACAAGATGGAAAATAATGGTGGCCACACAAATATTGACACTTTGGGCCCAATTTGGACATTTTCACTTAGTGGTGTACTCACTTTTGTTGGCAGCGGTTAAGACATTAATGGCTGTGTTTTGAGTTATTTTTGTGGGCACAGCAAATTTAAACTGTTACACAAGCTGTACACTCACTATTTTACATTGTAGCAAAGTGTCATTTCTTCAGTGTTGTCACATGGAAAGATATAATCAAATATTTACAAAAATGTGAGTAGTGTACCCACTTTTGTGAGATACTGTGTATATATTTGGCTTGTACATGATTGCCATCAGAACTGCCCATGCAATTTACAATGGGACCTTAAGGGACAGCAATTTCTATTAACATCATCTGTGATTAATTACTGATAAATGCCATACATGTCATTAGAGATTAACACAGTGGGAGTGGATAATACTGGAGGGCATTGCATTTTATTCAAGTGTAGGGGGAATAGTCTGGAAAGTCACACATATAGTGTAATGTGCAATCAGTCAGGAAAATCAGGATGCAGACATATCAATGTTTGAGCACTTGCCTTACTGCAGTCTAATATAATATTGCATTATAAAACATACTGTATATAAAACAATTTAATAATTTGACAGCACCAGTGCCTACAAGGTGCCTAACTTGTTACATTGTACACACGTGTGCAAGGGCACAGCTTGGACCAAACAAGGCAGGCAAATGCTTGGGGCTCTTTACTCCACAGTGATGTCTCAGAACGTGGCAACCGCAGTGTCAGTGTATGACTTGCAAGGACACGACAGTCTGAAACCTCCTGAAAGGGGCCACATGTCATTCCCATCGACTTTTCAGCAGTAACATATTCAGAAAACTATCAATTAAGGAAAATAAAGAGGATTTTTCCATCAGGAAGTGAATTTATGTTTATGTTATGTCTCCTCCCCGTGTCTGTCATTGGTTATGTGTTCAGGTGCCTGTATTGATGTCAGCTGTCCTTGATTTCAACACTGATGATGAACGCACACAGCGTGGAATATTGATTTAGTACCTCACGTTTGTATGCGAAAGAGTACGTCATTGTCATAGTCACAGTCACAGTCATTGTCTTTGTTCGTTAGTTCCCGCTGGTTCCTCCGGTACCAGTCGGTAGTCTTTGTTTACATTTAGTGTTACATGTTAATGTATCTACCTTGTTAGCCCGTGAACCAGACTTTGCTTTCTGCCTTTTGGATTACGTTTGTGGATTTATTGCCTGCCTCTCCTAATAAAGAATGTTCAGTATTGCATTTGCATCCAGCCTTTATCTCTCCATCAGCCTGCAACATGACACTAATGTTAGCTTAATAACAGCATTCATTTTTTCAAGGTTTTTTTAGTTAACCTACTTGGGATAAAACAGCTACATGATACTTTTTTTTTTTTTTTTTTTTCTGTAACTGAAGAAAGCTACTCCAGTCTCTGAAAAATACTCTGCCGCCGAGCTGGAGACTCCAGCCAGGAGTGTGGGTTCAATTTGTCATGGATTGGACGCGGAGACGGATGCAAGTGCAGATAAAGTTTTTTTTTTTTTTTTTTAAATACTATCCAAAGTAAACACAAAAAGAAGCTATGAACATATGGCAAAACATTAGGGCAGATAATGAACATAAAGACCAGAACAGAAACAACGGCATGGTGAAACAATTGCTTAAATCTTTCTATGACACTGTGGTTGTATCTTATATGCAGAAGTTTCCTGGGGAGTTGGGGGCACAGAGAGGGACAGGAAACGTCTCAACAAACTGGTAGCTCTGTCCTGGTCTACACTAAGTAATACATTGAGGTGTCCATAGTGTACATATTAGCATTGTATTTTTTACTACATTAAATCTTATTTTTCTATTTATATTGTATATATTTTATTTAAATTCTATTCCTATTTAATGTGTATTCTTTCCTATATGTGTTTATTTTATTTATTGTATTTTTTTTTTCTTATTGAGGTGCTGTAACAATGGAGTTTTGCCAGTTTGGGATCAATAAAGATTATCTTATCTTAAATAGGGCGGCTGTGGCTCAGTCGGTAGAGCGGGTTGTCCACTAATCCACTAATCGTAGGGTTGGTGGTTCGAATCCCGGCCCGGGTGATCCCATGCCGAAGTGCCCTTGGGCAAGACACTGAACCCTAAGTTGCCCCCGATGGCAAGCTAGCACCTTGCATGGCAGCTCTGCTACCATTGGTGTGTGAGTGTGCACTTGTAAGTTGCTTTGGATAAAAGCGTCTGCTAAATGAATAAATGTAAATGTAAATCAAAACAAAAGTGCAATGCAAACTGTGGCTATATATATATATATATATATATATATATATATATATACAGTATATATATATGATTTGTGGTTAGGGGATTGCTTGATTTGTGTGCTTGCCCTTGTGGCTAACATTGTATTTTTACTGCTGTTCTCTTATTTTGACTTTTCAAAATGGTGGTTTTCGACATTGAGTTTGGTTATCCATATATAGTTATTGAGTATTTTCTTCACTCTTGTATATACAGTATATATGTTCACTTGGTTCACTGGCAGTAGGGGTGTGGCTGCCATTTATTTTGGGAGAGGGTTCATTCTGTCTCTGTTTCTTTGTTTAGGTAGTTAGGGAAGAATATTTGTATTTTCTTTTCCTTCCTTTTAGGTAAGCTACCTACCTAATCATAGAGTTCTTTAGTTTATTATTTTGGCGTTGGCCCACCCTAAAGATACACCTGTTCTGGTTAATTTGTATAGTTATATGTATATATTGTGGGATATAATACACCACAACCTTTTTGAACCATATTGTGGTTTTGTTATTCCTGGCTCCCTCACTTACAATTTAAAGATCAATCAACTTGAATCATGAGCTGGTTACTCTGTGCGGCCCAAACTAGACTGGGCCGTTACAGATTTGGGGGCTCATCCGGGATTGATTCTTCATTTATTTGTGTTTTGTGTGGTGAGGCAGGTTGTGTTGGTGTTTGTGCCCTTTGTAATATGGCTTTTGATTTGATTACATTTACGTTGTGTCCTTTGTTAGAGGACTTCGATAGGTGTAGTAAAGATCATCTGCTCCTTATTGGAGAATTTTTTCATGTGACACTTCTCCATATGGCTAGAAAAAAGGTGGTTTAGGCAGTGTTGTATGAGGCACTAGTGGCTCAACAAATCCTCCTTGAGCACAAAGCACTTCTGGGTGTTGCCGTGCAGCCTACGCAGCTTATGCAGCCTACCCAGCCTCTTCCTGTTACCAGCAGGGCAGAGTCTGTCGCTGAGCTGGAGGATAAGGTTGTGGTAGGTCGTGAACAACCTGAGGCTGGAGCAGTGGACCCCGGTTGGCAACTAGCGTTAAAAGAGCTCGAGTTGGAGATTAAGCAGCAAGAGTACAAGATGCAGCTACTGCGAGTTCGGGAGTGGGAGCTGGACGCTGAAGGGAAAATGTTTGACCTGGCAGCTCAGCAGCGGAAGCTGGTGCCGATACCATGGAAGCTTAACTCCCTGAGAGCAATCTCCCCATATCCAGTTGACGCAGAGCACTCTAGCCTTCCGCCAACTCCATACCAGCCTCATCAGTGAGTCCACCTCACTTTGATGTTAGCTGACACATTGTGTTAGTGTCTGTATTTAGAGAAGATGAAGTAGATGCTTATTTTGCTCTGTTCGAGAGAATAGCCACAACATTAAGTTGGCCAAAAGGGTTGTGGACATTGTTGTTGCAGTGTAAGCTTTCTGGTAAATCACAAGAAGCACGTTCTGCCCTCATCTTAGAACAGAGTTTAGATTATGATACTGTTAAGGCTATGGTTCTCTGAGCATATGAGCGTGTGCCAGAAGCTTACCGGCAACATTTTAGGAACATGGTTAAGTCCATGCACCAAAGACATGTGGAATTCGCCCATCAGAAAGCCATGCTGTGTGATAAATGATGTTCATTTCCATGGCTGAGGCTTCCCCGCATGCTTCAGGCTGGAGCTCTGCTATCCTTGGAGAGCCAGAGGTTGTCATGTCTGGCTCCAGCTGGAGCTCCACGGCTGAGACATCCTCATGGGCGTCAGGCTGGAGCTCTGCTGTCTTTGGAGAGCCGGAGGTTGCCGTGTCCACCTCTGGCTGCAGCTCCATGGCTGAGACCTCTTCGTGGACCTCCTGCTGGAGCTCTGCTGCAGCTGTGCTGATTGGCGCCAGGTGGCCAGAGGTTGCCCTGTTAACTTCCATCGTTAGGGCATAGGGCATCGTATACACAAACACATCGACAGTCTTTCAAATAATAACGCGCAATGTGCACATCAAACTTAGGGGTTTAAATATCCAACATAATTAGCCCAAACACAAGACACCAGAGACAGGTCATAAGCATAATTCAACAGAAACCAAAACAAGTAGTCACGTGACCATAGTCCGTATTGCGGTGTTGTACTGCCATCCACTGGTGGGGCGTGACAGAACTGAATCAAGGTTGTGAATCAGAGTGGATCAGAATTTCTCCAAAACAATATGAGAGACTGAAACTCATACAGAAAATTGTATTATTGCTAAAAGTGGTTCTTTATGTCACTGAATTATATGGTGTACTTGTTTTCCTGCTTTTTTTTTGGGAAATATTGAAATATGTTGTTTTCTTTTCTTTTTTTGTCATCTGGAATTGTTTGTTTATAATTGCTGGTGACCCCACAATTGATATTTAGCCACTGATAAATAAAAACATAGAATTGAAGGAGGATGTACTTTTTTTCCCATGACTGTATATTAAAAAGATCTCAAGAACTGCATTTGCATAGGAAACCTGATATATTTTTGACACATTTACACTTGCCTGTCTCTTGTTCAATTCTATTTTTTTCTACTTCTTTTCTACGTCAATCCTCTATTTCTTGAAGTGAAATCCAAAACCACTGCCATGACAGATTTCCATTTTGGCCAAATTGTATTTTGAATACATGGATGGGAGTGACCAAACTTTACACCATCAATGGGTGAAAAAGTTCATTTTTCTGGGCACTTGCTCTCATTATCTTTCTGACTTTTGTAGAATGTTATAAGATTGCTGCCTATTGCATCAGGCCAGTGCCATCAGGCCTTCAGAAGGCCAGTGGTGTAGTTCCCGACAAATTCTGTTTGAAATGGACATTATTGTGCCTTTTCTCTGCAGTCTGTTGATTGAAAAAAAGGGGAGAGAAACCATTACATGAAAGGATATTTATGATCACATGTAAAGTTGGTAGCCCTAATGTTTTAGTAAATACTTGCATTGGAAAAAAAATGAAAAGTTAACTTTAACTTACTTAGAAGCCAGGCATAATGAACAGAACCCATCTAAGGTATGCAGCAAATGGCTCATGGCTTGGCAGGCCACTACATTTGTCAGCATCTTACCTGGATCACACACAGTCATGACCAAATATTTGCGATCACTATACTACACAGTACATATGTAAATGATCGCTAACTTTTGGCCATGACTGTATGTTTTGAAATTTAAGTGAACGTCTTTTGATTAACAAAGGCTCTTGGCATTCTTATGGCAACAAAAATGCAAGTGATCACAGGAATTATGGTTGGTAATCAATTCTTGCTGAATATTGAATGTATGTACTAGAAAATGATGTAAAATCATTTATTAACAGTCTGAGAGAAGATGGTCTGTCATATACTTCACTTTGAAAAGGGCCTTTTTCCAGAAAGAGAGAAAATATTCTTTCAGACTGTTCATAAATGCCAAGACTGATAATATTTGTTTATCTATGTGGTCTTTGTAAAGCTGGGACTATTTCAACAATAGGTGCAAGAGGCCAACTCTTTCGAATTTGAATGGCCTCATAAAATAGTCTTTGAAAGAGCTAAAAAAAACTGTAACCGGCCCTCTCAAACCATTTTTACAAGGGCTACTATTCAGTCTTCCAGAAGTGCCACCGAGGCCACAGTTACACTTGTGTATTTGCATGCCTTTTTGTTTGCCGACTTGGCTGGTGTAACTCCTTAACATTGAAGCAGTTATCTAGATGCTGCCCAAGGGAGAAAGCAAAACAGGATCCCATATAGATAATTGTGGATATAATGGATATCTATTATTTAAGCATAATGGATATCGAAGAGCAGACATGGTTTCAAGTCTTTGATGTCCAACTCCAAGTCATGTCTTTGCTCTATTTTTAGCAATAGTTATTGTAATTAAGTGTATGAGGCTAAACAATTTTAGAAATATTAAAACTGCTTACTTCACTAGAATGGCATGTTAATTTATTCAAAAATGTCTAATAATGCACACAAAGTTTTACTTAAATCATTAATTATTTTTTTATACAGTGGTGTGAAAAAGTGTTTGCCCCCTTCCTCATTTCCTGTTCCTTTGCATGTTTGTCACACTTAAGTGTTTCGGAACATCAAACCAATTTAAACAATAGTCAAGGACAACACAAGTAAACACAAAATGCAATTTGTAAATGAAGGTGTTTATTATTAAAGGTGAAAAAAAATCCAAACCATCATGGCCCTGTGTGAAAAAGTTATTGCCCCCCTTACTATAACTGTGGTTGTCCACACCTGAGTTCAATTTATCTAGCCACACCCAGGCCTGATTATTGCCACACCTGTTCACAATCAAGGCATCACTTAAATAGGAGCTGCTTGACACAGTAAGGTCCACCAGAAGATCCTTAAAAGCTACACATCATGCCGAGACCCAAAGAAATTCAGGAACAATTGAGAAAGAAAGTAATTGAGATCTATCAGTCTGGAAAGGGTTCTAAAGCCATTTCCAAAGCTTTGGGAATCCAGCGAACCACAGTGAGAGCCATTATCCACAAATGGCGAAGACATGGAACAGTGGTGAACCTTCCCAGGAGTGGCCGGCCGCCCAAAATTACCCCAAGAGCGCAGCGACGACTCATCCAAGAGGTCACAAAAGACCCCACAACAACGTCCAAAGAACTGCAGGCCTCACTTGCCTCAGTTAAGGTCAGCGTTCATGCCTCCACCATCAGGAAAAGACTGGGCAAAAATGGCCTGCATGGCAGAGTTCCAAGGAGACAACCACTGCTGAGCAAAAAGAACATCAAAGCTCGTCTCAATTTCTCCACAACACATCTTGATGATCCCCAAGACTTTTGGGACAACATTCTGTGGACCGATGAGACAAAAGTGGAACTCTTTGGAAGGTGTGTGTCCAAGTATATCTGGCGTA
>JAFFST010053523.1:67129-83221 GCA_022414735.1 Noturus placidus
TATATTTTTTTTTTTTTTTATTATTTTTTTCTGGGTCTACAGGTTATTTAAAGAACTATTTGGATGGGATAAGATTTCTGGACATACGGTATGTCTGTTAAGTAATTCTGCCAGATGATGTCTGTAATTATTATGATTAATTTGTACAAGATGAGTAACAAATCTGTATAAATCAAATATCAGATTTATTAAAAATAATGCATGCATATTACATATACCTAACTTCAACACAAATATAATGTAATATCATATGACTCTGACGCACCAGGTGTTAGCTACAAAGTCAGTTGTAATAAGTCAGCCCACAAGATAAAATTTTTAGAATAAGGCTTTAAAAATGATTATGTAGGTTTATCAGGAAGGGCTTATATAAGTTTAATGTATCTATATAAATACCACCATTTAATTAAAGTGTTACCTATTTATATTATGATTTGTTATTATGTTAAGGGAATTCATAAAGTTCCAAAAATGTAATGTCACCCTTGATGTTAATGATGGTCACGATTAATCATGGCCAAGATCTTAAAACAATAATTGCAAGAAGGAGGGTGAGTCTTCTGAATCCTCATTTACTGACTGCATCCAAATTAATAAAAATGATCATAGCCTACATCCGAGATCCAAGGAAATTTAGGTATATTGTTATTTATTTATTTGTTTGTTTGTTTTTATATTCTGTGGCTGTAGCAGTTGAAAAGTGCACTAATGCTTCAGCACTGAACAAAAAAAATATTGTAAACTAGCAGAAGCTTTAAGCAGGAGCATCTCATATCCTGTACCACTAAGAGTAAAAAATGCTGTGTAGTTGATTTCAGGCTAAGCAAATATGATTTTATTTGTATTAATTTTTTTTTTGTTTGTTTGTTTTTTTTTCCCCCTATAGCACTTACTACACTGAATATATGTTCTTGGATATATGTAAATAAGTTAACAAAGGTGAGACAACAGGGTTCATTTGTTGTCTGCCTCTAATAATTCATCATATCCTGACACATTTGCTGACACTGAGTGTGGGCAACAGAATAGACCTTTCAGGAAGAATTGTTTAGAAGATTGTTAATTATTGACAGTAATGAACTATTGCTTAGACAGCTAACATAGAACATGATGACCTTGTTAGCCATGTAGAGATAAGCATGGACAATTAGAGAGAGAGAGAGAGAGAGAGAGAGAGAGAGAGACAGAGAGACAGAGAGACTTTGACTTTAAAAGGTCCTTTAATATCCATAGTTAAAAATGTTCCATCAGAGAGGAACATACATTTGATTATCATGTTTCAGCACATCACTTGATTACTCAAAACAAAGAATACAATACATTTTCAGATTTCCATTATGATGAACATCACAAAACATTGTCTTACACCCCATTTGCATTTAAATGATTCAAAATTACCAATATATAGTAGGTGTATTCGATTCTTAGTCTTGATATTATTTGCCATCTAACAACTAGGTCAACTTCACAAGGTTCTTTGCCACATAGTTTTTTTTTTTTTTTCTTTCTTTTTCTGTTTGTGATAGCCAAATGGCTATTTTAGCTTGTCTAAAAAAAAATCAGCAGTACATGAGATTCCTTTTTACTCTTTTTATAATTAGGTCCGTATATGTAATGCATGGGTGAAAAGGCTTCTCCCAGGGCCTGACACCACCCCTCTATTATTGGGAAAAAAGGTTGTAATCTAGTACACTTGTAATCTAGACTGTGTTCACGTCATCACTGAAAGACACGGGGAGGAGACCTGTCGTAAACAAAAGTCCACGTGTTAGCAAATGTCAATGAAGTCCGCTACAGAGATGAGCAAATGCAGTGCGTATGTGCACTGCTCCCAGGGGGAATCGTGACAAAATGGAGCTCAGCAGGTTAGACTTTTCAGTCCACAGGTCTTTAAGGAAATGCCAATGCCAATTGAAATGCCAATAATAACTTTTCTTGTTTATAAGGTACACACCATGGTGACAAGTTTATGGTCAGATATTGGAGTGGGAGAGATGTTGGATTTTAGAACTCTGTTCCACATATCATGTGATGCATAGAACCTATCCAACCTTGCAGCAGAAATCTTTCCATTACTGATTTTTACCCATGTATACTGACATGTAGAGGGGTTATGATCCCTCCATACATCAGATAGGTTTAGGTTTTTGATCACATTATCTAAAATGATTGTGTGTGTGAGGTTCCTCACTATTTCTGATTTGTGTAAAATCCAAAGTGCAATTAAAATCTCATCCTAAGATTATGAGTTATTCTGCATGTTGTTGTCTTAAAAAAATCTCTAATTTATTAAATAGACGTATCCTCTCTATGCCTCTGTTTGGGGCATAGATGTTCACGAAGAGAAAGTTAGGCTTACCGATTTCTGCCCTCAAAATCAGTAGTCTCCCAGGGTCAATTTCGTTTTTTGACAGAATTTTTACTTTGACAGTCAGAGAATAAAGAACTGCCACTCTGGATCTCAGGTTGGACCCATGACTGAGGACCATTTCTCCTTACCACCATAGGCCCCATTCAGCCTCATTGCTTGGGTAACTGTGAGTCTCTTGCAACAGGATCACACAAATCTTTTAGCTGTACTATCTCAGAAAGTAACCTGTTCCTTCTTCCACCCCTCATCCCATTGATATGTAGAGATCCCACCAGCAAGACTTCCATAAAGAAAAGGGAGAGGAATAAGAGAAAGCACGTAAAAAGAGAAAGTTAATCATCATCATCATCATCATCATCATCATCATCATCATTGTGTTTGCAGTTTTCCTTTGCCTTTGCCCTTGTTACTCTTTTATTCGCTGTTTGTTTCCTTTGTCTAATGGCAGTTAGATGCTCTTCGTAGTTGCTAGTTTTCCTTGCCATTATAACAGATGCAATGAATTTTTCAGGATCTGAAAAGAAGTCAGAGTTCTACACCATTTTTCCTTTTGTCTTGGCTAAAAAGTAGTTGATCTCTTCAAGAGTATACAAATATTGATCAGCCACGCTTCCCATATCTGTATCTGACCAGTGTTCATCTTTCAACCCATCATAAGCACATTGGGACATTTCATCTAACTCATCAGGCTCATTATCTTCAGAGCCTCCTGCTTGTAATTATTTAAGTTCACACATTCCTTCATTACCTTCCTGTACTTCACTCTTATCAGCCTCATTACAATCTCAGTTACAATCTGAGTCACTATCTGGCTGCTCAACACTCCTAACATCTACATTAGCATCACTCACCTCCTCTGAGGTACCTTCTGTCTGTGACTCAGTGCCTTGTTACCCGGGTCCTGTTGATGTTACTTCTCATTTTCCACATCTTCATGTGGGCATGTCACACGCTTGAGCCCTAGCTCACCACATACAAAACACTTCAGATTTTAATTACTTGCATAAATCATATCAGAATTCTCTTCCTGTTTAACTCGAAATGAGATTTCTAAAGTGCGCTCCGGCGAATTCAAAAACATAAAAACCTGGCGGCGGAAAGAGGTAACATATTTAAGTGCCATGTTTTTACAACCTAAAGGAATTCTTACTATCCTTGCTATCTTTGCAAATCTTTTTTGATTGCGTCATGAAAAAAGGTGAAACATTCGAAATGGTAATCTTAGTTGCTGGAGTGGATAGAGGGGTGATTTGTATGTACACTTCCTTAACCCATATTCCACTCACAGTCAGCTGGTTAATCAGTGCTTCGGATTTTAAAAACTCAACAAGCGCTTTGTTCATTCTTGAGGCCGAAACTATATTGTTGAACCCTACCTGTTCTCCCACAGCTACAAGTAGCTCATCGATCATTACTCCAGGCTCTGGTACACACCTGAACCCATTTCGGAGAGATAGGTATGGTGGTGTTTGCCTGGGAGTGGATGCCATTGTGGTGTCTAAACTTTCCCGGGCACATGATAGAAACTTTTTCTGCAGTAGCTCTCACAACCGCTTTCCGTCCTCCCCACGCACACTCTCCCAGAGAGAGATAGAGAGAGAGAGAGAGAGAGAGAGAGAGAGAGAGAGATTACATACGTTTCTTCTACACAGTTGTTTCAATGCTACAGGAGGTCAAATTTATTATGGATTTTTGTAAAGGTCAAACCTTTCAGAAAACTTCAAGTGAAATTTCATCCAACATTGATTGAGACTAGCCATTTAAAACTTTGTTAAATTTAAAACGTTTTAGACTTTTGTTTCTAAAAAAAATATTTAACAGAAAACTAATAAACATTAGAAAATCCCTATAATCAGTGACTGAAGTACACACTAACTTTCTTCTAACACTAATTAGTTTAAGGTATTCAACCAGTCTGTGAACATTAGATGCTCTCAGTAAGGGCTTAATTTGTCATGTGTGAGGCCATGGGACAAAGGAAACTAGCAGACATATTAAGCAGGAGCATCTCATACCCTGTACCACTAACAGCCAAAGGTGCAGCAATCCAACAAATTGGCAGGGACAGAAACTGGAGATTCTGGAGCTGTGAGACACCACGCAGAAAAATTGGAACTAAACTGCATCGTATTTGTCAATGGAATGGCACCCTCAACGGTACATCTTTTGTACCTTTCATGTATATATTACATGGTTATGTGAATGAAGTTTACTTTTTTAAATGATTTAATATTCATAATTGGAACCCTAAGGACCACGCTTGTACATTTAACTTTTAGAGTGATAATTTTTAAAGGTGCAAAAGATACCCAGAAGGTACCACCCCAGTGACAAGGTACAGTTTAGTACACTTTTTTTCTGATAGTGTTCCAGCTGTGCAACTATCCCACACTCCAAAAAAATATTATAACTGTAAGACAACACAAAACCTTATTTCAGTGAAGAGCAAATAGCAACTGACTTTGTCTCATTATCCATAATAATCCTAATTACTTTTGCTTACTTCTTTGAGAAATGACAACGAAAGTCAGCAGTCTTTTTCCTATCATTTTCAAAACCCTTTGCTGGCTAACACCAGAAGTTAGCACTTTATCACTGGTAACCTGATTAGCCATGAATCCTATATAATCCCATATATTGTAATAAAATGTTTTAATTGCATGGATTACATAAGTATAGAAGCTGTGTATTTCCCTGTGTACTTGACACCCATCACCCCGAAGTCAATGAGGTTTGAATGGGATTTTTGGTTAAATGCCTGAAATAATATGTGGTTAACACAAGCTCAATATATGTTCAAGTTTTATACTACACGATAAAATACATCAGTAATACCCCACTCAAGAGTTTTTAAAAAGCTTTTATGTGTCTTGAAAAAGACGGTTGCTGACAAGTGACTAAACGGTACTACACAGGTTGTCAGGCACATTAAACATCACGTCGAATAGGAAATCTCATATACTACATCATTGTTGTCACGTATGTAAGTGCAGAATTTAAACACTTTAATAAAGAACAAAACAAACATACAAAGACACTCAGACTATGAGGTAAAAACACTGTGGCAAAGATTAAAGAACAAAACACGGCAACATGGACAAAGGTAAACTAAGACAAACGTGAGACAAAGAGTGCAGTGCAAACTGTGACTATATACATGATTGCTCGTTAGCAGAAATGTGATTCAGATGCAGGTGGTCATGTGACTATGGTGCCGTGGCTGCTCTGAACTGTAGATCCGAGTTCCCGCTCTTATTTCATGACAATTGTTGTGTTTGTACTTGCACTCTTGCAACTCAAAGTATCCAACTTGTAGATTTATCAATTTATAGTATTTTCCAAGTGTATCACTTTTTTTTTTTTTTAAATAAAGATCGAAAGCGTTGTTGGAAGCATGGTGGTGGTGACATTGAAGTTATGCAACCGTGGTATAGCCTAACATTAGCTTATTTACTTCTAGTGAGTGCATAGGCTTCAGAATCTTATGAACCTTATCTTAATGAACGAAACATGTAATATTCATAAACTTTTCTTGGTCACATGGCTTATTTTCTGCAATAATCCAAAAGCCAAAGGAAAAAAAATCCTATTGGCTTTTTGTCAAGGGTACCATGGTGATGCTACCTTCTGGGGTGGCTTACAAAAATATGTCATCCCTGCAGGATTGATGACTTTCACATTAGTGTCGGACACTTGAGAAGGGGGACATCCCTCTCTCTTAATGCGGAGATAAAGTCCATCTCTTCAGTGAGCAATTATTACATTTCTGATGGTGAAGATACCAACATGCATGTAACACCAGTCCTATTCACAAAGCACCAGATTTTCTCACAACAAAATTACATCATGAGAAAACAACATAAAAAAGTAATAATGCATGGCCACTTAATGCTTCAATACCTAAGCTGTAACTTGATACAAATGCTATTTTATTTGATTTTTTTTTTGAATTGTGATGCCACACTGTTAGCCCAAATTTCATATCTACTTAATTTAATTACAACATACATAAATTACAAAAAAAAAAAAATGTAAGTAGATTCTACTAATGTGTAGACATATTTTAATGTGTGAATAATTTTAATTGTAAATGGATTATAATTATGGCTTATGCATGGTCCCCCCCCCCAGAAGAATGATATTTTGTCATGCACTTCTGGAAAAAAGGGGAGTTTTCTGTAGTGTGAGGGATTTATTTTCACTGGGGAGAGAAAAGCTTATTCAGCCTTAGTAATCACTTCAAGCATATTTCTATATGCTGCTTTTTTGGGTGGGCTTTCCATAGCAGAACGAGGCGTTGTGCCGCAAGCTCCAAAAGCCAATGTAGAGCCGGATCCGGAAGACAGAGCAAGACATAGAGCAGTGCTGGTCTCCAGCTCCTCTTCCAGATCCATACGAGTTCCCCAGGACCTGAGCTGGCTGGTTGCCTTGGCAACGGCCGGCTCAGATCTGCAAGGCTCTAAAACCAACGAGTCACGAGCGGATCTGCCTAATTGTAAGGTGTTTACAATGTGCTCAGTCAGACCTCTTGAGGGCTGCCCCGGCATGATACATCTCTAGACACTTCACAGAGAAATTGTGTCCATCCTCCCCATGATCAAATGAGAGAAGGGTGTAACACACTTCTCTCACTCAAACTTTTCTCTTTTTTTTAAAGGGACAGAAAAGAAAAGAGATTTTTCTTTTTTTCTTGGAAAAGATAGAGAAGAAATGAAGAGTCTTTTTGCGAGTGTTACATAAATGACTAACATGTAGTCTCGCTGAAAAAAATAAGGCTGATGGCACAGTTCACATGTGTTGTTGATATATCATGCAACACACTTAATTGCCACATCACCTGATAACACCAGGCCTATAAAAAAGGAATGATGTTACACAAGCTTCAGATACCGGTCACTCGCAAGGGTGCTTGCCACAGTTTTCAGCTCCCTTTCAAAGTGATCTACCCGCTGCACCACCATGTCCATTTCCCAAGGGCTTTGAAGCTGAATTTACATGAAATATGGCTTATTTTAAAGAAAAACTTAATGCGTAATTACTGGATAAAGATAAATTGCCCACATAGTACTCAAATGCACAGCATTAGCAGTGTGTGCAGCAGGGAGTGAACTGTTAGCACATCTTTCACTTCTAATAAAAAGAACTGTGGGTTTAAAGATGACCTAATGGTTGCCTAACAAAGACAGCAGAGATAAATTGGATCTGTCACCCTCACTTTCTTACCTTCCATAGCTGTGATAAAATGGAACAAATGCAGAGGATATCTAACCCATTCAAGAGCAGAGAGGGTGATGAGTGCTGACGGACCCTTATTTAAAAGCATTTATGCCACTTGTGGTTAAAAGTTAGTTTTATGTATGCACTTAGAGCTTGGTAATGCATGTAGCATTTAGCTTTGTAATGCAGCTTGTGTGAAATTATGTTTTTTTTTTTTTTTCTTTTTCATTTTGAATATTAATTTGCTCAAAATATACAGTATTTACACGGATTTTAGGAAAAAAAGCTGCACCCTATCATTACTGTTTGAGGTGACAAGAAGTCGCTTGCTATCTGTTTGTGCATGGAAACAGTGATGTAAAATCATTATCATAATCTGTTTTGGATAAACACAACTTCAAATTCATTTAAAATAGCACCTGCTACCTTCTCTGTGTATTTTGCATTTAGCTATTGGTGTAAGAGTGTGTTTTTTCAGCTCATGGTCCAATTCACATTTTTTTCAGTCTCTACTCCATTTGTCCCCTTCGGTAATGTGAGAAAAAAATAAATAAATAAATAAATGACAGCTTGGGGTCTGATCAAATTGACCTTGATGTTAATGAGCTTCTCTCAGATGGAGTATGTTCTCTTTCTCTTTCTCTCTCTCACACACACACACACACACACACACACATACACACACACACACACACACACACACACACACACGCTTTACCCACTGTAATTGACACTGCTGCCCTATTGCAGTGTCACTTAAATCTCGGTCAAGCTTGAGGAGACTTTTCAGCCTGCACTTGTCACAGCCATAAGACCACGAGGGTATCCCTGCAGCCCCAGTTGCATTACTGTTTAACATAACATCCAACTGCATTCTTTTTCTTAGCAGGTCTTCTGCACTTCTTATATTGTAAACTCATGTTTTTAGACCACTGAGAATCTCTAGTGTAACAGCTCAAGAAAATCATGTAGCAACAATAATGCACATCTAATAACAATATTTGGTTATAATTGTAATATACAGTATTAATGATTCTTTGATGTATTGCCTTCCCAAAAGGAAGCTCGTACTGAGATGGGTTGTTGGAATGCATATACTTTTTGCGGTGGACTTTTTTTTATCTGTCCTCATGAAAAAAAAAATGCACCAACACAAACTTATTAAGATATAACTTTTTTCTTCTCTTTTTCAAAGTCTTTCTTTTTGAACAAGTTTGACAAGCATGAAAGATTATCTAAAAAAAAGTTAAATAACTTACACCATGAGTCATACTTTGTGGGTAAATCTATTCCATCTTTTCATACCAGAAGAAAACCAAAACATGATCCATTGTAAAAATATGCAGCATGGATTTATAGCAGTTAGAACTTGAAGTTGGACATTGTGCTGGATTTTGAACTTTGGTTTAAATAAGGACTTTTATTCTGATACTTATTTTTGAGTTATCCCATAGTTTTAAGAGGATGTAGGCCATATTTCTTCAGTGCTTTTGTTGTGCAAGGTGCACCATTGTCACGAAAATCATGTAATGGTGGTTAGGACAGATGCAAGTCCAGATAAGAGCTTTATTAGATCCAAATCCTGAAACAAAGGCATGGTCAAAACAGGCAATAGTTCAGGAGATCTGCAAATGGGCATTAACGAGATTTCACTAGAATCAAATCACGCTATGGTATAAACAAGATCAAAACCAGGAAACAAAACAAATGACTCAAAGGCTTGGCACGGTGATAACACACAATACTTTGCACCGCATAGAGACACATGAGGGGTTTAAATAGAAAACATAATCAAGGGTGAACACAAAACAGCTGAGACTAATGATGACACACAATTGAACAACCAATGACCATTAAATCTTGACTATCAAAGCTATTTTTAACGCAATATATGTAAGTGAATTTGTTTAATTTTGTTTTGTGAGTATTATGAGTACTGTATTGCTGTTATATTTGAATGTCTTGGTAATGTAGCAATCAATTCAGCATGCTTGTTTCCTTTTCTGCTCAAATTTGCAAAGTATTTATCTATGCTGTTGATAAACTGTGTTGTTGGTTGTTCTTTGCCTTGTGTCTTAGAGAATACTAATTGTCTGCTAAATTACCTATTTTGTGAGCTGCTAGCTTCACTTCGGAAATTATGACACTAACATGTTGCTAAATAGCACTACAAAGGTTGTTGGGGACATTAAAGGTTATCATGCCGAACAGGGACAAACTTTGCAGATAAACTCAGGGTTCTACTGTGTGGAAATTTCACTGGCATTTATGACTGAAAAGTACTTTGTGTGACTGTGAATAAAAATTTATTTGCACCAGTGCGAGTGACCTGTTTGGAGTTGTAAAATGCAATCGGTATAAAAACTACAGGAAGTCCAAAATGCATCTACCCTGAGCAACAATTACTTTCGCACTGTTTTTCATCATCTCAGTCAACTGAACAAGTTTGGAAATACTGCAGAGAAGCCATTATGATGAAGAGAGTAACTCTGTACATCATATGCTTCTCTCAACTCTCCAATCTCACAACTACCATCTTTTATTGATCATGCAAAATATCCAGAATTTTCTAAAGTACTTCTTCTTAATTATTCCATCCACTTTGTGCAATCCACCAGTCCAACTGGAAGCAAAACAGCCCCAGATCATAATGCTACCACCACTATGCTTAACACAGTGTCCGATACAGTGTTCTTTACTCCTCCAAACATCTGACCACAATATTTTCCTCCAGAAAGGTTTTTCTTTGTTGATATGGTCAGCCGCAAACTTTCCAGGGGCTTGAACATGTCCATTTTGGAGCAGGGGCTTCTTTATTGTATTGGCAGCCTTTCAGTCCATGGAAAAGTAAAACTCGCTTGACTGTAGATAGTGACACTCACTACATTTACATGGACAGCATTAATCTAAATATTGACCTTATTCTGTGTAGACAATATTGTGATTAAGGTGTTTACATGAGTCGCTTTTAGAATACTCCTTTCATGTACCCATTTTACATGTTATAGAACATAGATCGATTAACAGCAGATGTCATTACGTTACGTTTGTCAGCCTTCAGGGGCCTTTTAACATCCTGGGGCCCCAAGCAGTTGCCTGCCTTGCCTGTTCACAAGCTGCACCCCTGCTTGTTATCTTAATTTTATGTTGTTATTAATTTTTGTATCTTTCTTTTCATGTTACACATGAAGTGGACTCGACTGTATTCTGGTGTCTGAGTCCAAAATGTCAGAGTCAGTGTCAAGTTCGTTCATAATTGGACTCGAGTCTCAGATTGAGTACGCCAACTCTCTAAAAGAGCATACCCACTCACACCTAATTGCCATCTTATTAATTGAAAACACCTGACTCTAATTTCACCTTGAAATTAACTGCTAATCCTAGAGGTTCACATACTTTTGCCCCTCATAAATCTGAAATATTGGATCAATCAATAAATAAATTACCAAATATAATAATTTTTGTTTCATTTGTTTAATTAGGTTCTCTGTATCTATTTTTAGGGCTTGTGTGAAATATCTTATGTTTTAAGTCATATTTATGCAGATATCTTGAAAATGCTAAAGGGTTCACAAACTTCCAAGCACCACCGTGTGTGTGTATACAGATATGTACTCTGTGTATGTCTGTATGTATGTATGTATGTATGTATGTATGTATAAGAACAATGTTCATATTCATGCTATTTTGTAATGCTACATGTCAGAATAAATGTGGCTATGGCTATGCCACTAGATTCCTAATTTGTTTTAATTAAAAGGATACATGTGTTCAGAATATACTTGTATTGTAAAAGTGTGCCATTAAACACTATTATATTGCTTTGGGTTTGACTGCAATTTCTTTGTTAGGCTTTTTTGAAACTGTATGTGTTATAAGACCTATGAGAGGGAGTTGCTAAATCTATGTCGCAAAAGCAGCCCTAAAAGCATCTAAAAGCAGTATTGAAACATTTATTTTCCTTGTATGCTACTTAGACTGATTCTAAAATGGGCTGGTATCATTACACATTTTGTCAAATAAAATGTCTGTGAAAATGACAGCCACTACATTATGCAAGCATTTTTTGGGGGCCCAATTAACGGGTTTTAGGAGATGGATGCAAAAACAGTTAAACCTTTTATTTAAGAGACAGGCAGACAAATCTAAAGGCAATATACAGTATCTCACAAAAGGGAGTACATCCCTCACATTTTTAAAAATATTTGATTATATATTTTCATGTGACAACACTGAAGAAATAACACTTTGCTACAATGTAAAGTAGTGAGTGTACAGCTTGTGTAACATTGTAAATTTGCTGTCCCCTCAAAATATCTCAGCACACAGCCATTAATGTATAAACCAATGGCAACAAAAGTGAGTACACCCCTAAATGAAAATGTCCAAATTGGGCCCAATTTTCCATTTTCCCTCTCTGGTGTCATGTGACTTGTTAGTGTTACAAGGTCTCAGGTGTGAATGGGGAGCAGGTGTGTTAAATTTGGTGCCATTGCTCTCACACTCCCTCATACTGGTCACTGGAAGTTCAACATGGCACCTTATGGCAAAGAACTCTCTGAGGATCTGAAAAAAAAAAGTTGCTCTACATAAAGATGGCCTAGGCTATACGAAGATTGACAAGACCCTGACACTGGTCTGCAGCATGGTGGCCAAGACATGCAGTGGTTTAACAGGACAGGTTCCACTCAGAAAAGGCCTCGCCATGGTTGACCAAAGAAATTGAGTGCACATAATCTGTGTCATATCCAGAGGTTGTGTTTGGGAAATAGACATATGAGTGCTGCCAGCATTGTTGCAGAGGATAAAGGGGTGGGTGGTCAGCCTGTCAGTGCTCAGACCGTACGCAACACACTGCATCAAATTGGTCTGCATGGCTGTCGTCCCAGAAGAAAGCCTCTTCTAAAGATGATGCACAAGAAAGCCGCAAACAGTATGCTGAAGACAGACTAAGTACATGGATTACTGGAAACATGTCCTGCGGTCTGCGGTCTGATGAAACCAAGATAAACTTATTGGTTCAGATGTGTTCAAGGCGCCAACCGTGAGGAGTCCAAAGACATGTGTGTCTTGCATACATGGTGGAGGAAGTGTCATGGTCTGGAGCTGCATGAGTGCTGCTGGCACTGGGGAGCTACAGTTCATACATGGTTCATACAGTTCATACCGCCATACATGGTTAGCCTTTTCTATATCTTAAAGTTAAAGAGCAAAGAATGTGAATACAAACAGGACAACAGAGTGTTCCAACAGCTATCATTTATACTTTATGGACAAAAGTAGTCAAGTGTGTAAAGTTCAGCAGAAACTTCAGAAAAAAATTAACTGTATCCATGACATTCTAGTCTGAATGGTTCCCCTCTGTAAAAAACAGTGCTGTTGTTGACAGAGGCGTGTAATTGATTTTGTAGTGCTACAGTACATAGCCTTAACCGCTCATTGTTCCAGAGAAGATAGATGAACATTTGTTTGTTCAGATGAAGGTCAAAGAAATGTGTGTAAAAGTCACATGGGGAAATGTTACTAGTGAGGGAGGCCTACTATAAAATGTATTGAGTAATGCTCGTTCATAGGTTACAATAAATATTATTTGTTCCCCCAATATATGAACTACAGCCATGTCCATGTTCTCGGGTTTTGTAATCCCCCCCTCCACCTTTCTCTTTCCTCTCTCTCGCATCTGCCTATCTTAATTTCACATGGACAGTCTGGGCAGATGACTCTGTAGACATGAGGCAACTTGCCCACTTCTTGCCCATGCTTTGAACATCAATCACTTGATCTCTAAAGGGTTGCACTTTCCATCATTCCTCTATCTACCTAATGCCCATCCTGCTCAGTAGCAGGACATTTTAATGCACTCTCAATGTCAGACATTTCAAAACTACAGAAAGTGAGCACAAGGGAGGGATGGAAAGGTGGAGAGGGGGAAATGGAAAGAAGGGAGATTATATATAAAAAAATATCACAGGTCCAAAAGAGTGTGGCATGCGAATTAACCCAAAGTTAAACTGACGAATTATAGTATGCGATCACTCCTGAAGCACAAGTATGTAAATATGTTCAAAACACTACTATTTCAGTACAAGAACACAATTACAAAACAATCAACAGTCTCATAAAAATGTACTTTCAAAAGAATTCTTAAACGTTTATTAATGAGTAGCTAAAAAAAAAAAAAAAAAAAAAAAAAAAAAGACCACATGTATCCCCTACGGAGCCCCCCTAGTGCCAGGTTATAAAAAAATAATAAATAAATAAATAAATAAATAAATAAATAAATAAAACGCCGTGGGTAATCTGTGCTCTCGGTTTAGCACCCCCTAGTGGCAGGTGAAAGAAACACAAAAACAGCCGTAATCTGTCCTAGGGTTTCATCCTGAACATGAAGATAGAAAAAAATGGAGGAAGCACATGAAAATTATTGTTAAATTAAATACAAATAAAGCACACTGTTAATTCTTTTAAGGAGTAAAACACTATTTAGATTTTTTTTTTCAAAACATACCACGTATACAGCAAGAATGTCTGGGTTACATATGCAACCCTGTTCCCTGAGAGGGAAACAATATGTTGTGTCACCGTTGGCACTTTGGGAATGCCCCTTGGCAGAAACATGTCTTAATTCATGTGAAATTACGCCAATCAGACTAGACTTCCTCAGTCAAGTGACAAATTAGAAATTTGTCATGAATACTATATAAGGCACCCACAAACTACATCATTCAGCTTCTATTTTTTGAAGAAAGACTCACTTTGCAGACTTGACGAAGTACGGCCAACGTGACACAATGTCTCATTCTCTTCTCAGGGAAAAGGGTTACATATGCAGACTTCAGGGTTTTGATGAACACCCTCTTCTGAAAACAGAACTATCAGGAAAGTGGCGTGGCCTCACCCACTCTATGCCCCTACCTCGGTAGGATGTATGTCTTCAACAATATTTCCCTTTTAGATTTGAGAAGAGATATTTCCTCATATCAGCCCTAACAGACTGGACTGTAAGGGGGGGCTGAGGGGGGTATGCATTAATGTGTCACATTTAGATCTTATAATGACAAATCAGTACTCAAACTGAATGTACAATATGTTACAATGTGTGTAACATACAGAAACTGCACGTATGATGAGCACGGTTTCAGGTAATGAAATCTAAGATCAGCTACACAACAAAAGGCCCACCCAGAAGCCTTGGGCTGAATGACCCCTCAAGTTCAACTCTGCTCATTTAATGTTAGGGCGGCTGTGGCTCAGTCGGTAGAGCGGGTTGTCCATTAATCCACTAACCGTGGGGTTGGCGGTTCGAATCCCGGCCCGGGTGATCCCATGCCGAAGTGTCCTTGGGCAAGACACTGAACCCTAAGTTGCCCCCAATGGCAAGCTAGCACCTTGCATGGCAGCTCTGCTACCATTGGTGTGTGAATGTGCTCTCATTAGTAAGTCGCTTGTAAATGTAAAAAATGATATTTCTGTAAAGCTGCTTTGAGACAATGTACCATTGTAAAAAGCGCTATAAAAATTGATAAATTTTAGGACCCCTCAGGCGACCTATAGTACGGCTTCCTGTGGTAGGGACTTTCCCCATAAATATGATAAAAAGATCTCTCAGAAATATTATAGATTCATAACTGGCCCAACAGCCTCAACTGAGGACTGGGGGGAGAAATGTCGATGTAGGAAAAGTTACTTTAGATAACAATGTCCAAACTGGATAAAACATCCGGAAACCACACGTAAGAGAGCAAAGTTTAAATAAAATAATTCTGTCCATGACAGTATTTACTGTATCACTAAACAAGCCAGCAGGAGAAACAAGGGCCTTCAATAAAAACACTTTGGCTCCCTCTTTTATCCCCGACAAATTTGTCCCAAAGATGCCTCTCTGTGACCAGCCATCTGCTTTGTGGCACAGAGAGACAAATCTCTGTCTCGGCAGACCTCTGCAACCGCCTCAGAACTAATACCCTTGCTGCTATTGAGCTCTTTTAGCAGGTCAACCCATGGCAGCACACTGAACCATCTATTGTACCCCCATGATGGTAGCATAATTTGCAGTTGTGGGGTTAAAAACTCGATTGGAGTATAGAATATCATACGCAAATTTACACCCTTCTTCTGTTCAGTCATAGCAAATAACTTTAGATGCTCAGTATTAATATGAGCAAAATTTATCGACTGCCAAGTACATGCAATACACTTGCCAGTTTGATGAACAAAAGCTTGAGTGTTTGCCTCATAGTCTTTTATCACTTACAATGTCCTCTTTAGAAGTCCTCTGAATTGATGTGTTGATACTTGAGAAAAACTGTTCACATGGTAAAACTTTGACAATTTCTACTATATTCAATTCTGAGAACATCTGGGTTACGCATGTAACCCTGTTCCTTGAGAAGGGAACACGATGTTGGGAGAGTGTCACTCAGGGGGAAGCTTGTGTAACATCATGCCATCATGTAGCAAAACACAGTGCGCAGTGTGTTGTCTCATCAGAGGTGAACACATCC
>JAFFST010053525.1:10890-21790 GCA_022414735.1 Noturus placidus
TTTGCGCTCCATTTTCCGACAAGCGGCCTTTCTAGAACGTAGATTGTCTTTATACCAGGGAGCAGAGTCTGATATGTGTTGACTGTTACAGGTGAAACACCTTAAGACATCTGTCTACCACCCACAAACTGATGGACTGGTCGAGTGATTCAACCAGACGCTCAAATGGATGTTACGCCGGGTGGTAGATGAGGAAGGAATTGGGACCTCCTCCTTCCCTACGTGTTCTTCGCCGTCCCGGAGTGTCCTCAGGCGTCCACGGGCTTCACCCACCTTGAGGTCCTCTTTGGATGGGAGCCTCAGGGACTACTGGACGTGGCCGGCAAAGCATGGGAGGAGCAACCATCCCCATTGTGCTTGGTCATTAAATACGTGCAGGAAATGCAAGAGAAGATTGACCAGGTAACACCGATAGTCCAGGAGCACATGCGGGCCGCGCAGGAAGAACAAATAAGGGTGTACAACCTCCTGCGCAACCCCAGGAGTTCCAACCAGGGGATCGGGTTCTCCTACAAGTGCCCAGCAGCTCCTGTAAGTTCCTGTTCTCGAGCGCAGAGGCCACAACAACTACCGCCTGCAGCAGCCCGGTAAGCGGGTAGAAGAGAAACTCTACCATGTGAACTTGCGTATGCAGCTCTGGTTACAGATCACAGCTAGGGTACCTTGGTTGAATTAGGGGAGGATCTTAGCCCCACCCAAAAACAGGAGCTCACCGAGTTGGTGGACCAGTTCTCTGATGTGTTTTCTGACTTCCCAGGAAAACCAGCTGGTCTGCCACGAGATTAAAACCTCTCCAGGTGAAGTGGTAAGACAGCAGCCCTACCGTGTCCCGGAGGCCCTGCACAAAGCCATAGACGAGGAAGTCCGCCGAATGCTGCAGGATCGCATCATAGAGGAGTCCAACAGCCCCTGGTCCAGCACCATCGTCATCGTACCGGAGCCGTACAGGAGTATTCGGCTTTTTAATGACTTGTGAAAGATGAACCAGGTCTCTGAGTTTGATAGCTTTCCCCTCCCCCGAGTGGACGATCTCGTGGAGCAACTGGGGAGGGCCTTGTTCAAATCTACCCTGGACCTGACAAAAGGTTATTGGCAAGTCACACTGTTTTGTGTAAAAATTACTTATAATAAACACAAGGGATACTGTAGGATTAGTATGCAAGTTTATTAGGGATCACTGACAAACTGACCAAGCATGAATATCATATCATGTGATTTTATGGAGAATTTATAGGGCTCGTAGGGCTGAAATCCTCCTGAGTATTAAAAGGGGAGAATGGATGATAAAATGGGGTATGCCCAGGGTATGGATACCCAGACGAGGGGTAACTGGGAGGAGAAAATAGCGGATCAGGACTAGGGAAAAACGGAAGCAGGTCAGAACCCAGATCAGAGAAAGGGACATTATCGGTCTGTGTAGAAACATCCACACATAAAAGCGCAGGAAGAATTCAATACTTGAAGGGTGGAGGAAATCCCGCATTGCCACTTCCATTTTCAAAGTGGGTGCGAAGATCATCAAAGAGCACTGTGATGTCAGCAGCGAGATGTGCGATTTGATAGCGTGTGTTGAGGTCCAGATCCAGCCCCTCGATTAACAGGGACAAAGTGAAATGGCAGGCACCTATGATTAAACAAATTATAGAGGGAGGTTGATGAATGAAATTCACATTATAGGTACTGTAAGAGAGAGAGATGAGAGGGCCACACACGCATTTTAGGAAACACACACATTACAGTGACGGACAAATGCACCGGCAGAATGATAAAACACCCACACTCACATACACACTCTCAAAATGGAAAAAGAACCCTATTAGTATTATTAGTACAGGGTTCGATTTTAAAAATGATGACATTATATGAAGTACAGTAAAATCCTTTGCTGCTATATATATATATATATATATATATATATATATATATATATATATATAAAACAACACTTACAGAAATTAAATAGAATCTGAAATATAAAAATGTAGACTTACTCATAATGGTCAAAGTCGAGTAAAAAAAATCTTGTCTCAATGATGAAAAATAAATCAGGAAAATTCAAGATTACAGTTGAAGGAAAATAAGGCCCTTTCATACGAAGAGAACTGGGTCAAAATGCACTCACTTAATTAAAGTCTCAGAATGTTATGAAAATAAATTTGTTTATATTTCTATGGTATTTCAGCTAGATCTTAAAACTATAGTATTGCGATTAGATGTTTTTTGTTCGCTCAAACTTTGAGGGAAGGTACTACATCATACTAGTACAGCGCGCAAAGTTTTGGCCCGATCCATCAGATGTTGGTGCTATAGTTTACAAAAATGGCCATTTTTGTCACAGACTCAATGTCTTATATTTGTGGAGTCCTTGGGACCAGACGAAAAAAATGTATATCTCTGATTTAATATCTGCCTATAAAACTTTCCACAATCTTGGATTTTTTTGTAACACATACTTTTTCAACCTAGTCCTAGAGTTTTCTTCCAATTGGGACGAAACCAGTTCCAAATGATTCTATGGAGTCTCACTATGAAAACGTATTAAAAAAAAATTGAGAACATTTTTTTGTTTAACAAAATAAGATATCTTCACCAAATGTGGCATGCTTATGTTTGACGAGAATCTATGGTCGCACAGAAATGTTGGCACAGTTTGTCCACATGCTGGCACTATAATACGGATTTTTTTTAATTGCCTGTAACTATAGAACTGTTGATCCATTTGACTAAAAAAATTACCTACCATGTCTTTGTATCAGTTGTCATCACTGCCTATGTGTTGCCATGTTGAAAAACATGGCCACCATCGGCCAATTAAATTTCAGTAGCTATTAGACAAGATTAATGAAGGCCAGTATTTCTTAAAATTATGTTGGTTTTTCTTTGATTTAGGTGCTTATAGGATTAAACAATATGAAGTAATATATTTTAACATCTTTAAGGTCCCTAAACCAGTGGTCCCCAACCTTTTTATCACCGTGGACCGTGGGGCTGAGATTGGAGACAATGACACCCGAAGTGTGTTGCTTATGCCCAGTCTAAGTTGTTTGGTTGCTGTCACTTCAGAAAACCCCGCTTCACACAGATAGGATGTCGGAAATGGCAACAGGGTTTTCAGGTCTGTGGTGGCGATCTCTGCCATTACTTTAATCCAGAACACCGGCAGAGTTGCTGTCTCAAACATACTTTTAAGGCCGCCGTCATTTGCAATCTCCAGCAGCTGATCTTCTTCTTGCGCTAACATGCTAGATTCACTGGTTTGTTGACAAATGGGTCGCAGATCCATTCCCTGCCAGTTCGTGGGTCTTTTGTGGTTGGGAAGTAGTGCTCGAACTCCTTTAAAAGCAAAGAGAGGTGATCGTGCACCACATGGGTGTAACCACGTTCTCTTCGGGGGTCAGCGCTTGGACCCCCCCCCCGATATCCATAATATGGTTACACCCTTGGTGCACCAGCTGCGAGAATGAAGGCTCAGGCTCAGTCTCACCCAAAATCCCTGCTAATGTTTGAAATATGTCCAATATGCCTCTGTTCAAGCGCCGTCCCCACAAATCCAGTTTTGCTTTAAATGCAGCTACTTTTTCTGCCAATTTGAAGACAGTTGTCATTTTTCCTTGAAGTGACAGATTGAGTTGATTGAGCAGGTTGAATATGTCGCACAGGTAAGCCAGTTTTGCAACCCATTCCTCGTCACTGAAATGTGCTGCCAGAAGTGACTTCTTTTCTGAAAGAAAACTTTGCAGCGGCTCTCGTAATTCAAACACTCTGGCCAGCGATTTCCCTCGGGATAACCATCTTATTTCTGTGTAGAAGAGAAGGCGTCTGAGCTCCGCGTCCATCTCCTCACAAAGTTGCTCAAACAGCTGCGAGTTATGGGCTTGTGCTTTGACGTGGTTAATAACTTTAACAATATCATTCAATACGCTGTTCAATTCTGGTGGCATTTTTCGGCTGTGAATGTTACAATGTGTAGATTGACATTCAGGTGCAACTTCCTTAATCCGAGCAGTTAAACTAGACAGCCGTCCGGTCATGGCAGCAGCTTCGTCTGTTCATATGCCGACACAAGAGGACCATTTAAGATGGAGAATCCGAGAGAATCCGATCATTTCCCAAAACAAAAGATCGTTCAGACTCAGATAATACATAAAACATAAATATTTAATTATTTCTTGTGCGGCCCGGTACCAATTGATCCACAGACCGGTACCGGTCCGCGGCCCGGGGGTTGGGGACCACTGCTCTAAACAACTTGAACACCAATATGTCACATTACAAAGGTAGATGCAGAAGCAATCGTAGATTTTTAAATGTTTTATTATATAAACCCTACAAAACACAAAAGATTCTATGACTAATACAAAACACTGTGGCAAGGAGCAAACATAAACTAACAAGACCAAAACAAGGTGAGATGGACAACGGTAATCTAAGACAAATGTAAGACAGGGAAGCAGTTCAAACAATGGCTATATATGTGTGCTCGTTAACAGAACCGCGATTCAGGTTCAGGTGGTCATGTGACATATTGTAGTACAGTGCAGTGGCTGATGGGAACTGAAGTCCAGAGTTACCTCCTTGATATATGACACAATAATTGCTGCTTGCAGCTATATTCATTTTGTGGGCCAAAATGCTGTCCACTATGCATTTACGATTATAAGTTAAAATCAAGTATACTTACAACCACTTGTCCGGGTGCAGAGTAAAGTACCACACGGAACCAGAGAGTGAGGAAAAGCAAGGTCCAAGTTTATTGTTCCACCACAAAAGATCCACACAGTTTGTGACGTCCCAAAAAGCGATCTAGAAACCCAGAGCTGAATCTTTCCTACTTATGCACTTCTCTAAACCCAAACACCAATATGTTTAGAGTTAGCTTTCCCAGGACACCATTACATACGTAAATCATCAATTTTTAGAGACCCTTCTCTCACGGGGTTTGCTGGTCCCAGGGACAGTTATCTCAAGGCCCTCGCCGTTCCCAGGGACAGTTATCTCACAGGTGCAGCTCAGCCACAATACCTTTAAAATCGGCCCGTCTTGTTTCACTCTAAAAAAATAACCACGCCTTTGTCTGAGTCATTCCTGACTGGTCTATCGTGAGAAAGGATTCTCCACACCTTCACAAACTTTCCTTACTGGATTTTTTAATGAGAAAGGATTATTCACATCTTCACACACATTATGAGTAAGTTTCTTGTTATATCTGCATTTCTGTTTTATAATACTTGCATGTAATTTGCCTCTTTACTTTACAATAGTTTACTGCATACACACCAGTCCTCGGTGTGTGTGTGTGTGTGTGTGTGTGTGTGTGTATATTGTCTACATTACACCCAGTTCTAGGTCTTATTGTGAATAACAAAATAAATCTAAATGTTAAATCTAATGTGTAAAGCCCAAATCTAATACAGTTCCTTTTCTCCTATGTGTCTCAGGTGAACATCAGTCTTTCTTATCTCCTTTACTGGAGGGGCTGGATTTGGATCTAAACACTCGCTATCAGCTTGTATATCTCACTGCCGACCTCACTATGCTGATCAAAGTTCTTCATGAGACGGGACACATGAAATGAGGGGGCTACATGGCTGTGACGGGGTAACTCCAGACGATAGGTAACTTCGTTTATCTGCTCGAGAATTCTAAAGGGACCCGTGCAACGTGGCATGAGTTTTCTACAGCTGTGTGGCTGCTTCAAGTCCCCGGTCGATAACCAGACACTATCGCTGGGCTGGTAACAAGGGTGCTCTCTGCGGCGACAGTCGGCCTTCTGTTTGTACATGGATGTTGCTTGATGCAGGCATTGGTGTGTGTCGGCCCAGACCTGTTCACTTTTTCGGAACCACTGGTCCACAGCTGGAGATTCCGTGGGAGTGGCGTTCCACGGAAACAGAGGAGGCTGGTAGCCCAGTACGCACTGGAATGGCGTGAGGTGCATGGCTGAGTGCCGAAGTGAGCTCCTGGATGGTATGTTCTGCCTGACCGTTTGCTTGGGGGTGGTACCCGGAGTTGAGGTTCACAGTAATACCCATCTTCTCCATGAAACAGTTCCACACCCGGGAGGTAAATTGAAACCCCCTATCACACACAAGGGTCACAGACAGACTGACCAAGCATAAACATCATATCGAAGAGGGTCAGAGCTCAGAGCAGAGAAAGTGACATCATCCATGTGTAAAAAAAAAGCACACACACATAACGGACACACACACACACAGGCCTATGTCAAGCACACACAAATACAGTAGGAAAACAGAACATTATAAGAATAAAAAAAGAGTATAAAGATAGTATAAAATAAAGATATTATGAAGTATGGAATACAGAAAAGGAGTTAAAACACTTGCAATCAGTATAACCATATTTGAAACAGAGATATAGAACAAATAAATCAGAACTACAGCATAATGGGATCAGAGACAGGAAAAATCTTGTCTCAGTGATAAAGTAGAAAAATACCAACTCCTTAAAAGTAAGAAAACACTAAGGCCTCATTAGAAGAAGAGAACTGGGTCAAAGTGCACTCACGTGATTAAGGCCTCAGATTGTTTTTGTTTCAAGTATTGTTTACTTTTTCTATGGTTTTCGAAAAAGGCTCTTTTCAAAACATTATGGTATCTCTAGCCAGCTGGATTTGAACACTATGGTGTCACGATAAGCCCCTGGTGGCAACACTGTGGTATATTCCTAAAAAGAGGAGGTATAAATAGAAGAGCTCTCATATCTGGCTGATTGGGATTGCTTTTGAGACTCTCAACTGCATGGATTCCGGTTGGTGGGACAGACCGAATAAACGTAGACCCCTGCCTCTCCTCACTCATGGCTGTTGTCTTTATTTTTTCTTTCCGATGTGAGTATCTTTTTCTAGATTAAATTTTAAGTGTCTTTGGGTAATAGACTAAATTCAAAACCACACCGTATGGGCCCAGATCACGAGTTGTTGCTGGTGACATTCTGGAACAAAGAGTCTTCCCCTCGGGCACTCCTTGGGTACTTCCAACACGGGAACTTCACCCAGAACTTGATCCAATTCCCACTCCAGTTCACCGATTATGCATGAAGGGGGGGATGATGTACTCTTCGTGGTTGTTTCATGCATCCTGGGGGCCCAAACGAGACAGGGCGTCCGCCTTAGTGTTTTTGGACCTGGGACGGTAGGACAGGGTAAACTGAAACCGGGTGAAAAACAATGCCCATCGGGCTTGTTGAGAGGATAGTCGCTTAGCTGTGCGTCGATATTCTAAGTTTTTGTGGTCTGTGAAAATGACAAAGGGGTGTGTGGCCCCCTCCAACCACTGCCGCCATTCTTCGAGTGCTAGTTTGATGGCCAAGAGTTCCCAATTGCCCACATAATAATTTCTTTCCGCGGAGGACAATTTACGTGAAAAGAAGGCCACTGGGTGGAGCTTGAGCTTATCTCCGACTCGTTGTGATAAGACGGCTCCTACCCCTGACTCGGAGGCATTCACCTCCACAATGAAAGGTCTGGAAGGGTCTGGGTGTTTAATGATAGGTGTGGTCGTAAAAACCTTCTTGAGTCATTCGAATGCGGTTTGTGCCATGGAGTTCCAGGACAGTCTTTTTGGTTTTCCGTGTAATAATGACGTCAAGGGATTGGCAATGGAACTGAATCTCCGGTAAAAGTTGGCGAAACCCAGATACCTCTGGAGCTCCTTTATCGTAGCAGGTCTGGGCCATTCTACCACAGCTTGTACTTTACTGTGGTCCATGGAGATTCCCTTTGGACTGATAATGTACCCCAAAAAAGAGACAGTATCTCGATGGTACTCACACTTTTCCGCCTTGATGTACATCTGGTGTTGGAGTCGTTGTAAGACTTGGCATACGTGTTGAATGTGTTCCTCCTTGGAGTTGGAATAAATCAGGATATAATTGATGTATGTGATAAGGTAGCGTCCCAGCATGTCTCGTAGGATATCATTTATCAGGCACTGGAAAACTGAGGGAGCATTAAAAAGCCCATACGGCATGACCAGATATTCATAATGCCCGGAGGTGGTGCTGAACGCCGTTTTCAATTCATCACCTTCTCGGATCCGGACCAGGTTGTAGGCACTGCATAAATCCAGTTTGGTGAAAATGGTGGTGGTCCGCAGCTGTTCTAATGCGACGGGGACCAGGGGTAGGGGATACTGATACTTGACGCTACATTGGTTTAGGCCTCTATAGTCAATGCATGGCCGTAGGCATCCGCCCTTCTTTTCCACAAAAAAGAATTCCCCGGCTGCTGGTGATGTGGAGCAGCGTATGTAACCCTTGAGCAGGGCTTCTTGAATATACTCCTCCATGGCCCCCTGTTCCTGCTGTGTTAAGGGGTAGAATGACTGTGTTAGAATGACTGGCAAAAGGAATGCTGACTGAGCTCCGGGTCTCCGGAATTGGACTCACCTTTGACTGATATGGCCTGGTTGTATTGCTCTCTCTCGTGGTCCTAGGTTTCCTGAGGGGGCAACGTTGAATGAAATGTTGCAACTCTCCACAGTAGAAGCATCCAGACTCTCGATGTCTTCTATCCCTTTCCTCCTGGCTATCTTGATCGCGGGAGAGACGTGTGCCATCAAATTCACTTCCCGGCACATTGGGCGGCGACCTTGTAGCAGTCAGTCAATGCAGATGGCCTGGCTGATTAATGAGTCGAAGGTTAATTCATCGACACGGCATGCTAGCTCGGTTACGATGTCAGGATTCAATCCTCTGCAGAAAATGGTTTTCAGAGCATGTTGAAATGGTGGTTTTAATGTTTCATGTGACATATTTGCAAATTATAATAATTAGAAAGAACATTTGTAAATGTATTGCTGTGACAGGTTAGTGTGAGAGAATCAAAACAATCTAACAAAAGTGTGAGACTCGTTTTTATTTAAATTATTTAAATTTTATTATTTAAATTTTATTTAAATTACAGAATAAAATTATTATTTGAAAAAGCAGTTTTGTATTTAAGAACTTAAATTCACAGTAGCAGATTTATATAAAAAATAATAAATAAATGAAAAAATACAGTAAAGCAGTGGTCTCCAACATGATGCCTGCAGGCACCTGGTAGTATAAGATCATCAAATCAGTATAAGATGACTGCTAATTCTTACATGCTGCTGATTAAGTACTTTCTAATGCATTCATGCAATATGTCTTTGTACACATATACGTTTATATTCTGTTAGTATGTGTCGGGTAAGTGATTTGGTAATTTCCAATGTTTATATTGTTCAGTTTTACCATTTATTTTGTTCGTAATTTGCTGAACTAATCTGCTAAGTCATCACTAGCCACGCTAGTGTTTTGTTCCAATACGGCGGGAGAGTTTGTTTATACAATTGTTTACAGCAGTGTACTATTCAGTGTACTACTGTATTTTCATTAACTCATTAAATTTGGTGTCATCGCTCTCACACGCACATACTGGTCATTGGATGTTCAACATGGCACCTCATGGCAAAGAACTCTCTGAGGATCTGAAAAAAAGAATTGTTGCTCTACATAAATATGGCCTAGGCTTAGGCTATAAGAAGATTGCCAAAACCCTGACACTGAGCTGCAGCATGGTGGCCAAGACCATACAGCGGATTAACAGGACAGGTTCCACTCAGAACATACCTCGCCATTGTTGACCAAAGAAGTCGAGTGCACGTGCTGAGCGTCACATCCAGAGGATGTCTTTGGGAAATAGACGTATGAGTGCTGCCAGCATTGCTGCAGAAGTTGAAGGGGTGGGGGGTCAGCCTGTCAGTGCTCAGACCATACGCCGCACACTGCGTCAAATTGTTCTGCATGGCTGTCGTTCCAGAAAGAAGCCTTGTCTAAAGATGATGCACAAGAAAGCATGCAAACAGTTTGCTGAAGACAAGCAGTCTAAGAGCATGGATTACTGGAACCATGTCCTGTGGTCTGATGAGACCAAAATAAACTTATTTGGTTCAGATGTTGAAAAACGTGTGTGGCAGCAGCCAGGTGAGGAGTACAAAGACAAGTGTGTCTTGCCTACAGTCAAGCATGGCAGTGGGAGTGTCATGGTCTGGGGCTGCATCAGTGCTGCTGGCACTGGGGTGATACAGTTCATTGAGGGAACCATGAATTCCAAACATGTACTGTGACATACTGAAGTAGAGCATGATACCCTCCCTTCGGAGACTGGGCCGATGGCAGTATTCCAGCATGGTAACGACCACTGCCTTGTTAAAGAAGCTGAGGGTGAAGGGGATGGACTGGCCAAGTATGTCTCCAGACCTAAACCCTATTGAGCATTTGTGAGGCATCCTCAAACAGAAGTTGGAGGAGCACAAGATTTCTAACATCCACCAGCTCTGTGATGTCATCATGGAGGAGTGGAAAAGGACTCCAGTGGCAACCTGTGAAGCTCTGGTGAGCTCCATGCCCAAGAAGGTTAAGGCAGTGATGGAAAATAATGTTGGCAAAATATTGACACTTTGGGCCCAATTTGGCCATTTTCACTTAGGGGTGTAGTCACTTTTGTTGCCAGCAGTGTAGACATTAACGGCTGTGTGTTGAGTCATTTTGAACAGACAGCAAATTTACACTGTTACACAAGCTGTACACTCACTACTTTACATTGTAGCAAAGTGTAATTTCTTCAGTGTTGTCACATGAAAAGTTATAATCAAGTATTTACAAAAATGTGTGGGGTGTATTATACAGTGCCTTGTGAAAGTATTCGGCCCCCTTGAACTGTTCGACCTTTTGCCACATTTCAGGCCTCAAACATAAAGATATAAAACTGTAATTTTTTGTGAAGAATCAACAACAGGTGGGACACAATCATGAAATGGAACGAAATTTATTGGATATTTCAAACTTTTTCAACAAATAAAAAACTGAAAAATTGGGCGAGCAAAATTATTCAGCCCCCTTTAGTTAATAC